>CAJQTU010000005.1:0-145135 GCA_906901685.1 Desoria tigrina
AAAACCTCATCTGGCTAATGCGGTTTTTTCACAATTAATTTATAGGTTTTTAAAGGTTTTCCATCGGTTTTTTGGATGGGTGACGGGACTTGACCGGTTTTTTGGGTTTAAACGTTCACGAAACCTAAAAACCTTGCTGCGTTTTAAAGAACAGGATCTGTAGTATCTAAAAACCGCAAAAAACCGCATCTGGCTAATGCGGTTTTTTCACAATAATTTCCAGGTTTTTTAAAGGTTTTCCATCGGTTTTTTGGATGGGTGACGGAACTTGACCGGTTTTTTGGGTGTAAATGTACAGAAAACCAAAAAACCTTGCTGCGTTGTAAAGAACAGGGTCTGTAGTATCTAAAAACCGCAAAAAACCGCATCTGGCTAATGCGGTTTTTTCACAATTAATTTACAGGTTTTTATAGGTTTTCCATCGGTTTTTTGGATGGGTGACGGAACTTGACCAGTTTTTTGGGTTGTAAATGTACAGAAAACCAAAAAACCTTGCTGCGTTTTAGAACACAGGGTCTGTAGTATCCGAAAACCGCAAAAAACCGCATCTAGCTAATGCGGTTTTTTCACAATTAATTTACAGGTTTTTAAAGGTTTTCCATCGGTTTTTTGAATGTGTGACGGGACTTTGACTGGTTTTTTGGGTTTAAACGTACAGAAAACCAAAAAAACTTGCTGCGTTGTAAAGAACAGGGTCTGTAGTATTCAAAAACCGGAAAAAAACCGCATCTAGCTAATGCGGTTTTTTCACAATTAATTTACCGGTTTTTAAAGGTTTTCCATCGATTTTTTGGACGAGTGACGGGACTTGACCGGTTTTTGGGGTTTAAACGTACAGAAAACCAAAAAACCTTGCTGCGTTGTAAAGAACAGGGTCTGTAGTATCCAAAAACCGCAAAAAACCGCCTCAAGCTAATGCGGTTTTTTCACAATTAATTTACAGGTTTTTAAAGGTTTTCCATCGGTTTTTTGAATGGGTGACGGGACTTGACCGGTTTTTTGGGTTTAAACGTGCAGAAAACCAAAAAACTTTGCTGCGTTGTAAAGAACAGGGTCTGTAGTATCCAGAAACCGCAAAAAACCGCATCTGGCTAATGCGGTTTTTTCACAATTAATTTACAGGTTTTTAAAGGTCTTCCATCGGTTTTTTGGATGGGTGACGGGACTTGACCGGTTTTTTGGGTTTAAACGTACAGAAAACCAAAAAAACTTGCTGCGTTGTAAAGAACAGGGTCTGTAGTATCCAAAAACCGCAAAAAACCGCAAAAAACCGCATCTAGCTAATGCGGTTTTTTCACAATTAATTTACCGGTTTTTAAAGGTTTTCCATCCATCGGTTTTTTGGATGGGTGACGGGACTTGACCGGTTTTTAAAGTTTAAACGTACAGAAAACCAAAAAACCTTGCTGCGTTGTAAAGAACAGGGTCTGTAGTATCCAAAAACCGTAAAAAACCTCATCTGGCTAATGCGGTTTTTTCACAATTAATTTATAGGTTTTTAAAGGTTTTCCATCGGTTTTTGGATGGGTGACGGGACTTGACCGGTTTTTTGGGTTTAAACGTTCACGAACCTAAAAACCTTGCTGCGTTGTAAAGAACAGGGTCTGTAGTATCTAAAAACCGCAAAAAACCGCATCTGGCTAATGCGGTTTTTTCACAATTAATTTACAGGTTTTTAAAGGTTTTCCATCGGTTTTTGGATGGGTGACGGAACTTGACCGGTTTTTTGGGTGTAAATGTACAGAAAACCAAAAAACCTTGCTGCGTTTTAGAACACAGGGTCTGTAGTATCCGAAAACCGCAAAAAACCGCATCTAGCTAATGCGGTTTTTTCACAATTAATTTACAGGTTTTTAAAGGTTTTCCATCGGTTTTTTGAATGTGTGACGGGACTGACTGGTTTTTTGGGTTTAAACGTACATAAAACCAAAAAACTTGCTGCGTTGTAAAGAACAGGGTCTGTAGTATCAAAAACCGGAAAAAACCGCATCTAGCTAATGCGGTTTTTTCACAATTAATTTACCGGTTTTTAAAGGTTTTCCATCGATTTTTTGGATGAGTGACGGGACTTGACAGGTTTTTTGGGTTTAAACGTACAGAAAACCAAAAAAACTTGTTGCGTTGTAAAGAACAGGGTCTGTAGTATCCAAAAACCGCAAAAAACCGCAAAAAACCGCATCAAGCTAATGCGGTTTTTTCACAATTAATTTACAGGTTTTTAAAGGTTTTCCATCGGCTTTTGGATAAGTGACGGGACTTAACCGGTTTTTGGGGTTTAAACGTACAGAAAACCAAAAAAACCTTGCTGCGTTGTAAAGAACAGGGTCTGTAGTATCCAAAAACCGCAAAAAACCGCATCAAGCTAATGCGGTTTTTTCACAATTAATTTACAGGTTTTTAAAGGTTTTCCATCGGTTTTTTGAATGGGTGACGGGACTTGACCGGTTTTTTTGGGTTTAAACGTGCAGAAAACCAAAAAACTTTGCTGCGTTGTAAAGAACAGGGTCTGTAGTATCCAGAAACCGCAAAAAACCGCATCTGGCTAATGCGGTTTTTTCACAATTAATTTACAGGTTTTTAAAGGTCTTCCATCGGTTTTTTGGATGGGTGACGGGACTTGACAGGTTTTTTGGGTTTAAACGTACAGAAAACCAAAAAAACTTGCTGCGTTGTAAAGAACAGGGTCTGTAGTATCCAAAAACCGCAAAAAACCGCAAAAAACCGCATCTAGCTAATGCGGTTTTTTCACAATTAATTTACCGGTTTTTAAAGGTTTTCCATCGGTTTTTTTGGATGGGTGACGGGACTTGACCGGTTTTTAAAGTTTAAACGTACAGAAAACCAAAAAACCTTGCTGCGTTGTAAAGAACAGGGTCTGTAGTATCCAAAAACCGTAGAAAACCTCATCTGGCTAATGCGGTTTTTTCACAATTAATTTATAGGTTTTTAAAGGTTTTCATCGGTTTTTTGGATGGGTGACGGGACTTGACCGGTTTTTTGGGTTTAAACGTTCACGAAACCTAAAAACCTTGCTGCGTTGTAAAGAACAGGGTCTGTAGTATCTAAAAACCGCAAAAAACCGCATCTGGCTAATGCGGTTTTTGCACAATTAATTTACAGGTTTTTAAAGGTTTTCCATCGGTTTTTTGGATGGGTGACGGAACTTGACCGGTTTTTTGGGTTTAAACGTACATAAAACCAAAAAACTTGCTGCGTTGTAAAGAACAGGGTCTGTAGTATTCAAAACCGGAAAAACCGCATCTAGCTAATGCGGTTTTTTCACAATTAATTTACCGGTTTTTAAAGGTTTTCCATCGATTTTTTGGATGAGTGACGGGACTTGACAGGTTTTTTGGGTTTAAACGTACAGAAAACCAAAAAAACTTGTTGCGTTGTAAAGAACAGGGTCTGTAGTATCAAAAACCGCAAAAAACCGCAAAAAACCGCATCAAGCTAATGCGGTTTTTTCACAATTAATTTACAGGTTTTTAAAGGTTTTCCATCGGCTTTGGATAAGTGACGGGACTTAACCGGTTTTTTGGGGTTTAAACGTACAGAAACCAAAAAAACCTTGCTGCGTTGTAAAGAACAGGGTCTGTAGTATCCAAAAACCGCAAAAAAACCGCATCAAGCTAATGCGGTTTTTTCACAATTAATTTACAGGTTTTTAAAGGTTTTCCATCGGTTTTTGAATGGGTGACGGGACTTGACCGGTTTTTTGGGTTTAAACGTGCAGAAAACCAAAAAACTTTGCTGCGTTGTAAAGAACAGGGTCTGTAGTATCCAGAAACCGCAAAAAACCGCATCTGGCTAATGCGGTTTTTTCACAATTAATTTACAGGTTTTTAAAGGTCTTCCATCGGTTTTTTGGATGGGTGACGGGACTTGACAGGTTTTTTGGGTTTAAACGTACAGAAAACCAAAAAAACTTGCTGCGTTGTAAAGAACAGGGTCTGTAGTATCCAAAAACCGCAAAAAAACCGCAAAAAACCGCATCTAGCTAATGCGGTTTTTTCACAATTAATTTACCGGTTTTTAAAGGTTTTCCATCGGTTTTTTGGATGGGTGACGGGACTTGACCGGTTTTTAAAGTTTAAACGTACAGAAAACCAAAAAACCTTGCTGCGTTGTAAAGAACAGGGTCTGTAGTATCCAAAAACCGTAGAAAACCTCATCTGGCTAATGCGGTTTTTCACAATTAATTTATAGGTTTTTAAAGGTTTTCCATCGGTTTTTTGGATGGGTGACGGGGACTTGACCGGTTTTTTGGGTTTAAACGTTCACGAAACCTAAAAACCTTGCTGCGTTGTAAAGAACAGGGTCTGTAGTATCTAAAAACCGCAAAAAACCGCATCTGGCTAATGCGGTTTTTTCACAATTAATTTACAGGTTTTTAAAGGTTTTCCATCGGTTTTTTGGATGGGTGACGGAACTTGACCGGTTTTTTGGGTGTAATAGTACAGAAAACCAAAAAACCTTGCTGCGTTTTAGAACACAGGGTCTGTAGTATCCGAAAACCGCAAAAACCGCATCTAGCTAATGCGGTTTTTTCACAATTAATTTACAGGTTTTTAAAGGTTTTCCATCGGTTTTTTGAATGTGTGACGGGACTTGACTGGTTTTTTTGGTTTAAACGTACAGAAAATCAAAAAAACTTGCTGCGTTGTAAAGAACAGGGTCTGTAGTATTCAAAAACCGCAAAAAACCGCATCTGGCTAATGCGGTTTTTTCACAATAATTTCCAGGTTTTTAAAGGTTTTCCATCGGTTTTTTGGATGGGTGACGGAACTTGACCGGTTTTTTGGGTGTAAATGTACAGAAAACCAAAAAACCTTGCTGCGTTGTAAAGAACAGGGTCTGTAGTATCCCAAAACTGTAAAAAACCTCATCTGGCTAATGCGGTTTTTTTACAATTAATTTATAGGTTTTTAAAGGTTTTCCATCGGTTTTTTGGATGGGTGACGGGACTTGACCGGTTTTTTGGGTTTAAACGTTCACGAAACCTAAAAACCTTGCTGCGTTTTAAAGAACAGGATCTGTAGTATCTAAAAACCGCAAAAAACCGCATCTGGCTAATGCGGTTTTTTCACAATTAATTTACAGGTTTTTATAGGTTTTCCATCGGTTTTTTGGATGATTGACGGAACTTGACCGGTTTTTTGGGTGTAAATGTACAGAAAACCAAAAAACCTTGCTGCGTTTTAGAACACAGGGTCTGTAGTATCCGAAAACCGCAAAAAACCGCATCTAGCTAATGCGGTTTTTTCACAATTAATTTACAGGTTTTTAAAGGTTTTCCATCGGTTTTTTTAATGTGTGACGGGACTTGACTGGTTTTTTTGGGTTTAAACGTACAGAAAACCAAAAAAACTTACTGCGTTGTAAAGAACAGGGTCTGTAGTATCCCAAAACTGTAAAAAACCTCATCTGGCTAATGCGGTTTTTTTACAATTAATTTATAGGTTTTTAAAGGTTTTCCATCGGTTTTTTGGATGGGTGACGGGACTTGACCGGTTTTTTGGGTTTAAACGTTCACGAAACCTAAAAACCTTGCTGCGTTTTAAAGAACAGAATCTGTAGTATCTAAAAACCGCAAAAAACCGCATCTGGCTAATGCGGTTTTTTCACAATTAATTTACAGGTTTTTATAGGTTTTCCATCGGTTTTTTGGATGGGTGACGGAACTTGACCGGTTTTTTGGGTGTAAATGTACAGAAAACCAAAAAACCTTGCTGCGTTTTAGAACACAGGGTCTGTAGTATCCGAAAACCGCAAAAAACCGCATCTAGCTAATGCGGTTTTTTCACAATTAATTTACAGGTTTTTATAGGTTTTCCATCGGTTTTTTGGATGATTGACGGAACTTGACCGGTTTTTTGGGTGTAAATGTACAGAAAACCAAAAAACCTTGCTGCGTTTTAGAACACAGGGTCTGTAGTATCCGAAAACCGCAAAAAACCGCATCTAGCTAATGCGGTTTTTTCACAATTAATTTACAGGTTTTTAAAGGTTTTCCATCGGTTTTTTTAATGTGTGACGGGACTTGACTGGTTTTTTGGGTTTAAACGTACAGAAAACCAAAAAAACTTGCTGCGTTGTAAAGAACAGGGTCTGTAGTATCCCAAAACTGTAAAAAACCTCATCTGGCTAATGCGGTTTTTTTACAATTAATTTATAGGTTTTTAAAGGTTTTCCATCGGTTTTTTGGATGGGTGACGGGACTTGACCGGTTTTTTGGGTTTAAACGTTCACGAAACCTAAAAACCTTGCTGCGTTTTAAAGAACAGGATCTGTAGTATCTAAAAACCGCAAAAAACCGCATCTGGCTAATGCGGTTTTTTCACAATTAATTTACAGGTTTTTATAGGTTTTCCATCGGTTTTTTGGATGGGTGACGGAACTTGACCGGTTTTTTGGGTGTAAATGTACAGAAAACCAAAAAACCTTGCTGCGTTTTAGAACACAGGGTCTGTAGTATCCGAAAACCGCAAAAAACCGCATCTAGCTAATGCGGTTTTTTCACAATTAATTTACAGGTTTTTAAAGGTTTTCCATCGGTTTTTTTAATGTGTGACGGGACTTGACTGGTTTTTTGGGTTTAAACGTACAGAAAACCAAAAAAACTTGCTGCGTTGTAAAGAACAGGGTCTGTAGTATTCAAAAACCGGAAAAAACCGCATCTAGCTAATGCGGTTTTTTCACAATTAATTTACCGGTTTTTAAAGGTTTTACATCGATTTTTTGGATGAGTGACGGGACTTGACAGGTTTTTTGGGTTTAAACGTACAGAAAACCAAAAAAACTTGCTGCGTTGTAAAGAACAGGGTCTGTAGTATCCAAAAACCGCAAAAAACCGCAAAAAACCGCATCAAGCTAATGCGGTTTTTTCACAATTAATTTACAGGTTTTTAAAGGTTTTCCATCGGCTTTTGGATAAGTGACGGGACTTAACCGGTTTTTGGGGTTTAAACGTACAGAAAACCAAAAAAACCTTGCTGCGTTGTAAAGAACAGGGTCTGTAGTATCCAAAAACCGCAAAAAACCGCATCAAGCTAATGCGGTTTTTTCACAATTAATTTACAGGTTTTTAAAGGTTTTCCATCGGCTTTTGGATAAGTGACGGGACTTAACCGGTTTTTTGGGTTTAAACGTTCACGAAACCTAAAAATCTTGCTGCGTTGTAAAGAACAGGGTCTGTAGTATCTAAAAACCGCAAAAAACCGCATCTGGCTAATGCGGTTTTTTCACAATTAATTTACCGGTTTTTAAAGGTTTTCCATCGGTTTTTTGGATGGGTGACGGAACTTGACCGGTTTTTTTGGGTTTAAACGTTCACGAAACCTAAAAACCTTGCTGCGTTTTAAAGAACAGGATCTGTAGTATCTAAAAACCGCAAAAAACCGCATCTGGCTAATGCGGTTTTTTCACAATTAATTTACAGGTTTTTAAAGGTTTTCCATCGGTTTTTTGGATGGGTGACGGAACTTGACCGGTTTTTTGGGTTTAAATGTACAGAAAACCAAAAAACCTTGCTGCGTTTTAGAAAACAGGGTCTGTAGTATCCAAAAACCGCAAAAAACCGCAAAAAACCGCATCTAGCTAATGCGGTTTTTTCACAATTAATTTACAGGTTTTTAAACGTTTTCCATCGGTTTTTGGATGGGTGACGGGACTTGACCGGTTTTTTGGGTTTAAACGTACAGAAAACCAAAAAACTTTGCTGCGTTGTAAAGAACAGGGTCTGTAGTATCCAAAAACCGCAAAAAACCGCATCTGGCTAATGCGGTTTTTTCACAATTAATTTACAGGTTTTAAAAGGTTTTCCATCGGTTTTTTGAATGTGTGACGGGACTTGACTGGTTTTTTGGGTTTAAACGTACAGAAAACCAAAAAAACTTGCTGCGTTGTAAAGAACAGGGTGTGTAGTATTCAAAAACCGGAAAAAACCGCATCTAGCTAATGCGGTTTTTTCACAATTAATTTACCGGTTTTTAAAGGTTTTCCATCGATTTTTTGGATGAGTGACGGGACTTGACAGGTTTTTTGGGTTTAAACGTACAGAAAACCAAAAAAAACTTGCTGCGTTGTAAAGAACAATGTCTGTAGTATCCAAAAACCGCAAAAAACCGCAAAAAACCGCATCAAGCTAATGCGGTTTTTTCACAATTAATTTACAGGTTTTTAAACGTTTTCCATCGGTTTTTGGATGGGTGACGGGACTTGACAGGTTTTTTGGGTTTAAACGTACAGAAAACCAAAAAAACTTGCTGCGTTGTAAAGAACAGGGTCTGTAGTATCCAAAAACCGCAAAAAAACAGCAAAAAACCGCATCAAGCTAATGCGGTTTTTTCACAATTAATTTACAGGTTTTTAAAGGTTTTCCATCGGCTTTTGGATAAGTGACGGGACTTAACCGGTTTTTTGGGTTTAAACGTTCACGAAACCTAAAAATCTTGCTGCGTTGTAAAGAACAGGGTCTGTAGTATCTAAAAACCGCAAAAAACCGCATCTGGCTAATGCGGTTTTTTCACAATTAATTTACAGGTTTTTAAAGGTTTTCCATCGGTTTTTTGGATGGGTGACGGAACTTGACCGGTTTTTTGGGTTTAAATGTACAGAAAACCAAAAAACCTTGCTGCGTTTTAGAAAACAGGGTCTGTAGTATCCAAAAACCGCAAAAAACCGCAAAAAACCGCATCTAGCTAATGCGGTTTTTTCACAATTAATTTACAGGTTTTTAAACGTTTTCCATCGGTTTTTGGATGGGTGACGGGACTTGACCGGTTTTTTGGGTTTAAACGTACAGAAAACCAAAAAACTTTGCTGCGTTGTAAAGAACAGGGTCTGTAGTATCCAAAAACCGCAAAAAACCGCATCTGGCTAATGCGGTTTTTTCACAATTAATTTACAGGTTTTAAAAGGTTTTCCATCGGTTTTTTGAATGTGTGACGGGACTTGACTGGTTTTTTGGGTTTAAACGTACAGAAAACCAAAAAAACTTGCTGCGTTGTAAAGAACAGGGTGTGTAGTATTCAAAAACCGGAAAAAACCGCATCTAGCTAATGCGGTTTTTTCACAATTAATTTACCGGTTTTTAAAGGTTTTCCATCGATTTTTTGGATGAGTGACGGGACTTGACAGGTTTTTGGGTTTAAACGTACAGAAAACCAAAAAAAACTTGCTGCGTTGTAAAGAACAATGTCTGTAGTATCCAAAAACCGCAAAAAACCGCAAAAAACCGCATCAAGCTAATGCGGTTTTTTCACAATTAATTTACAGGTTTTTAAACGTTTTCCATCGGTTTTTGGATGGGTGACGGGACTTGACAGGTTTTTTGGGTTTAAACGTACAGAAAACCAAAAAAACTTGTTGCGTTGTAAAGAACAGGGTCTGTAGTATCCAAAAACCGCAAAAAACCGCAAAAAACCGCATCAAGCTAATGCGGTTTTTTCACAATTAATTTACAGGTTTTTAAAGGTTTTCCATCGGCTTTTGGATAAGTGACGGGACTTAACCGGTTTTTGGGGTTTAAACGTACAGAAAACCAAAAAAACCTTGCTGCGTTGTAAAGAACAGGGTCTGTAGTATCCAAAAACCGCAAAAAACCGCATCAAGCTAATGCGGTTTTTTCACAATTAATTTACAGGTTTTTAAAGGTTTTCCATCGGCTTTTGGATAAGTGACGGGACTTAACCGGTTTTTTGGGTTTAAACGTTCACGAAACCTAAAAATCTTGCTGCGTTGTAAAGAACAGGGTCTGTAGTATCTAAAAACCGCAAAAAACCGCATCTGGCTAATGCGGTTTTTTCACAATTAATTTACCGGTTTTTAAAGGTTTTCCATCGGTTTTTTGGATGGGTGACGGAACTTGACCGGTTTTTTTGGGTTTAAACGTTCACGAAACCTAAAAACCTTGCTGCGTTTTAAAGAACAGGATCTGTAGTATCTAAAAACCGCAAAAAACCGCATCTGGCTAATGCGGTTTTTTCACAATTAATTTACAGGTTTTTAAAGGTTTTCCATCGGTTTTTTGGATGGGTGACGGAACTTGACCGGTTTTTTGGGTTTAAATGTACAGAAAACCAAAAAACCTTGCTGCGTTTTAGAAAACAGGGTGTGTAGTATTCAAAAACCGGAAAAAACCGCATCTAGCTAATGCGGTTTTTTCACAATTAATTTACCGGTTTTTAAAGGTTTTCCATCGGTTTTTTGAATGGGTGACGGGACTTGACCGGTTTTTTGGGTTTAAACGTGCAGAAAACCAAAAAACTTTGCTGCGTTGTAAAGAACAGGGTCTGTAGTATCCAAAAACCGCAAAAAACCGCAAAAAACCGCATCAAGCTAATGCGGTTTTTTCACAATTAATTTACAGGTTTTTAAAGGTTTTCCATCGGCTTTTGGATAAGTGACGGGACTTAACCGGTTTTTGGGGTTTAAACGTACAGAAAACCAAAAAACCTTGCTGCGTTGTAAAGAACAGGGTCTGTAGTATCCAAAAACCGCAAAAAACCGCATCAAGCTAATGCGGTTTTTTCACAATTAATTTACAGGTTTTTAAAGGTTTTCCATCGGTTTTTTGAATGGGTGACGGGACTTGACCGGTTTTTTGGGTTTAAACGTGCAGAAAACCAAAAAACTTTGCTGCGTTGTAAAGAACAGGGTCTGTAGTATCCAAAAACCGCAAAAAACCGCATCTGGCTAATGCGGTTTTTTCACAATTAATTTACAGGTTTTTAAAGGTCTTCCATCGGTTTTTTGGATGGGTGACGGGACTTGACCGGTTTTTTGGGTTTAAACGTACAGAAAACCAAAAAAACTTGCTGCGTTGTAAAGAACAGGGTCTGTAGTATCCAAAAACCGCAAAAAACCGAAAAAAACCGCATCTAGCTAATGCGGTTTTTACACAATTAATTTACCGGTTTTTAAAGGTTTTCCATCGGTTTTTTGGATGGGTGACGGGACTTGACCGGTTTTTAAAGTTTAAACGTACAGAAAACCAAAAAACCTTGCTGCGTTGTAAAGAACAGGGTCTGTAGTATCCAAAAACCGTAAAAAACCTCATCTGGCTAATGCGGTTTTTTCACAATTAATTTACAGGTTTTTAAAGGTTTTCCATCGGTTTTTTGAATGTGTGACGGGACTTGACTGGTTTTTTGGGTTTAAACGTACATAAAACCAAAAAACTTGCTGCGTTGTAAAGAACAGGGTCTGTAGTATTCAAAAACCGGAAAAAACCGCATCTAGCTAATGCGGTTTTTTCACAATTAATTTACCGGTTTTTAAAGGTTTTCCATCGATTTTTTGGATGAGTGACGGGACTTGACAGGTTTTTTGGGTTTAAACGTACAGAAAACCAAAAAAACTTGCTGCGTTGTAAAGAACAGGGTCTGTAGTATCCAAAAACCGCAAAAAACCGCATCTGGCGAATGCGGTTTTTTCACAATTAATTTATAGTTTTTATTAATGTTGTAATTTATATTTTACGTAAATAGGTTAGGTTAGGCTAGGTTAGGTTAGGTTAGGCTAGGCTAGGTTAGGCTTAGTTCAGTTAGGTTAGGTTAGGTTAGGTTAGTTTAGGCTAGGTTAGGTTAGGTTAGGTTAGGTTAGGTTAGGCTTGACTAGGTTAGGCTAGGCTAGGTTAGGTTAGGCTAGGTTAGGTTAGGCTAGGTAAGGCTAGGTTAGGTTAGGCAAAGTTAGGTTGGGCTTGACAAGGTTAGTCTAGGCTAGGCTAGGTTAGGCTAGGTTAGGTTAGGATAGGATAGGTTAGGCTAGGTTAGGTTAGGAAAGGTTAGGCTAGGTTAGGTTAGGTAAGGCGGTTATCACGTGACGGCCGTCAAATAATTCTCACTTGACGACCGTCAACTACTTACCACGTGACAGCCGTCTACTATTTATCACGTGACAGCCGTCTACTATTTATCACGTGACGGCTGTCAAATATTTGTCACTTGACGACCGTCAAATATATATCACATGACGGCTGTCAAATATTTTTAACTTGACGACCGTCAACTACTTATCACGTGACGGCCGTCAACTACTTACCACGTGACAGCCGTCGACTACTTATCACGTGACGGCCGTCAACTACTTACCACGTGACAGCCGTCTACTATTTAT
This sequence comes from Desoria tigrina, assembly GCA_906901685.1. NCBI lineage: Eukaryota > Metazoa > Arthropoda > Collembola > Entomobryomorpha > Isotomidae > Desoria > Desoria tigrina. The sequence continues at coordinate 12,121 of CAJQTU010000005.1, forward strand.
CACGTGACGGCTGTCAAATATTTGTCACTTGACGACCGTCAACTACTTATCACGTGACGGTCGTCTACTATTTATCACATGACGGCTGTCAAATATTTCTCCCTTGACGACCGTCAACTACTTATCACGTGACGGCCGTCTACTATTTATCACGTGACGACTCTCAAATATTTCTCCCTTGACGACCGTCAAATATTTAGATAGGTTAGGTTAGGCTAGGTTAGGTTAGGTTAGGTTAGGTTAGGTTAGGTTAGGTTAGGTTAGGTTAGGCTAGGCTAGGTTAGGTTAGGCTAGGTTAGGTTAGGCTAGGTTAGGTTAGGCTAGGTTAGGTTAGGCTAGGCTAGGTTAGGCTTAGTTAAGTTAGGTTAGGTTAGGTTAGGTTAGGTTAGGTTAGGTTAGGCTTGACTAGGTTAGGCTTGACTAGGTTAGGCTAGGCTAGGCTAGGTTAGGCTAGGTTAGGTTAGGCTAGGCTAGGTTAGGTTAGGTTAGGTTAGGTTAGGTTAGGTTAGGCTAGGCTAGGTTAGGTTAGGTTAGGTTAGGTTAGGTTAGGCTTGACTAGGTTAGGCTAGGCTAGGCTAGGTTAGGCTAGGTTAGGTTAGGCTAGGTAAGGCTAGGTTAGGTTAAGCAAAGTTAGGTTGGGTTTGACAAGGTTAGTCTAGGCTAGGCTAGGTTAGGCTAGGTTAGGTTAGGATAGGATAGGTTAGGCTAGGTTAGGTTAGGAAAGGTTAGGCTAGGTTAGGTTAGGTAAGGCGGTTATCACGTGACGGCCGTCAAATATTTTTTACTTGACGACCGTCAACTACTTACCACGTGACAGCCGTCTACTATTTATCACTTGACGGCCGTCAACTACTTACCACGTGACAGCCGTCTACTATTTATCACGTGACGGCTGTCAAATATTTGTCACTTGACGACCGTCAAATATTTATCACGTGACGGCTGTCAAATATTTTTAACTTGACGACCGTCAACTACTTACCACGTGACAGCCGTCTACTATTTATCACGTGACGGCTGTCAAATATTTGTCACTTGACGACCGTCAAATATTTATCACGTGACGGTCGTCTACTATTTATCACGTGACGGCTGTCAAATATTTCTCCCTTGACGACCGTCAAATATTTCTCCCTTGTCGACGGTCAAATATTTCTTCCTTGACGACCGTCAAATATTTCTTCCTTGACGACCGTCGAATATTTCTCCCTTGACCGTCAAATATTTCTCAGGTATGGCCGTCAAATATTTGTCACTTGACGACGGTCAAATATTTCTTCCTTGACGACCGTCAAATATTTCTTCCTTGACGACCGTCGAATATTTCTCCCTTGACCGTCAAATATTTCTCAGGTACGGCCCTCAAATATTTCTCACTTCACGACTCTCAAATATTTCTCCCTTGACGACCGTCAAATATTTAGATAGGTTAGGTTAGGTTAGGTTAGGTTAGGCTAGGCTAGGTTAGGTTAGGCTAGGTTAGGTTAATCTAGGTTAGGTTAGGCTAGGCTAGGTTAGGCTTAGTTAAGTTAGGTTAGGTTAGGTTAGGTTAGGTTAGGCTAGGTTAGGTTAGGCAAAGTTAGGTTGGGCTTGACAAGGTTAGTCTAGGCTAGGCTAGGTTAGGCTAGGTTAGGTTAGGCTAGGTTAGGTTAGGCTAGGTTAGGTTAGGTTAGGCTAGGCTAGGTTAGGCTTAGTTCAGTTAGGTTAGGTTAGGTTAGGTTAGGTTAGGTTAGGCTAGACTAGGTTAGGTTAGGTTAGGTTAGGTTAGGTTAGGCTTGACTAGGTTAGGCTAGGCTAGGTTAGGTTAGGCTAGGTTAGGTTAGGCTAGGTAAGGCTAGGTTAGGTTAGGCAAAGTTAGGTTGGGCTTGACAAGGTTAGTCTAGGCTAGGCTAGGTTAGGCTAGGTTAGGTTAGGATAGGATAGGTTAGGCTAGGTTAGGTTAGGAAAGGTTAGGCTAGGTTAGGTTAGGTAAGGCGGTTATCACGTGACGGCCGTCAAATAATTCTCACTTGACGACCGTCAACTACTTACCACGTGACAGCCGTCTACTATTTATCACGTGACAGCCGTCTACTATTTATCACGTGACGGCTGTCAAATATTTGTCACTTGACGACCGTCAAATATATATCACGTGACGGCTGTCAAATATTTTTAACTTGACGACCGTCAACTACTTATCACGTGACGGCCGTCAACTACTTACCACGTGACAGCCGTCGACTACTTATCACGTGACGGCCGTCAACTACTTACCACGTGACAGCCGTCTACTATTTATCACGTGACGGCTGTCAAATATTTGTCACTTGACGACCGTCAACTACTTATCACGTGACGGTCGTCTACTATTTATCACGTGACGGCTGTCAAATATTTCTCCCTTGACGACCGTCAACTACTTATAACGTGACGGCCGTCTACTATTTATCACGTGACGACTCTCAAATATTTCTCCCTTGACGACCGTCAAATATTTAGATAGGTTAGGTTAGGCTAGGTTAGGTTAGGTTAGGTTAGGTTAGGTTAGGTTAGGCTAGGCTAGGTTAGGTTAGGCTAGGTTAGGTTAGGCTAGGTTAGGTTAGGCTAGGTTAGGTTAGGCTAGGCTAGGTTAGGCTTAGTTAAGTTAGGTTAGGTTAGGTTAGGTTAGGTTAGGTTAGGCTTGACTAGGTTAGGCTAGGTTAGGCTAGGCTAGGCTAGGTTAGGCTAGGTTAGGTTAGGCTAGGCTAGGTTAGGTTAGGCTAGGTTAGGTTAGGCTAGGTTAGGTTAGGCTAGGCTAGGTTAGGCTGAGTTAAGTTAGGTTAGGTTAGGTTAGGTTAGGTTAGGTTATGTTAGGCTAGGCTAGGTTAGGTTAGGTTAGGTTAGGTTAGGTTAGGCTTGACTAGGTTAGGCTAGGCTAGGCTAGGTTAGGCTAGGTTAGGTTAGGCTAGGTAAGGCTAGATTAGGTTAAGCAAAGTTAGGTTGGGCTTGACAAGGTTAGTCTAGGCTAGGCTAGGTTAGGCTAGGTTAGGTTAGGATAGGATAGATTAGGCTAGGTTAGGTTAGGAAAGGTTAGGCTAGGTTAGGTTAGGTAAGGCGGTTATCACGTGACGGCCGTCAAATATTTTTTACTTGACGACCGTCAACTACTTACCACGTGACAGCCGTCTACTATTTATCACGTGACGGCCGTCAACTACTTACAACGTGACAGCCGTCTACTATTTATCACTTGACAGCCGTCAACTACTTACCACGTGACAGCCGTCTACTATTTATCACGTGACGGCTGTCAAATATTTGTCACTTGACGACCGTCAAATATTTATCACGTGACGGCTGTCAAATATTTTTAACTTGACGACCGTCAACTACTTACCACGTGACAGCCGTCTACTATTTATCACGTGACGGCTGTCAAATATTTGTCACTTGACGGCCGTCAACTACTTACCACGTGACAGCCGTCTACTATTTATCACGTGACGGCTGTTCAATATTTGTCACTTGACGACCGTCAACTACTTATCACGTGACGGTCGTCTACTATTTCTCACGTGACGGCTGTCAAATATTTCTCCCTTGACGACCGTCAACTACTTATCACGTGACGGCCGTCTACTATTTATCACGTGACGGCTGTCAAATATTTGTCACTTGACGGCCGTCAACTACTTATCACGTGACGGTCATCAACTATTTATCACGTGACGCTGTCAAATATTTCTCACGTGACGGCCGTCTATTATTTATCACGTGACGCTGTCAAATATTTATCACGTGACGGCCGTCAACTACTTACCACGTGACGGCCGTCAAATATTTCTCACTTGACGACCGTCAAATATTTATCACGTGACAGCCGTCTACTATTTATCACGTGACGGCTGTCAAATATTTGTCACTTGACGACCGTCAAATATTTATCACGTGACGGCTGTCAAATATTTTTAACTTGACGACCGTCAACTACTTATCACGTGACGGCCGTCAACTACTTACCACGTGACAGCCGTCTACTATTTATCACGTGACGGCCGTCGACTACTTATCACGTGACGGCCGTCGACTACTTATCACGTGACAGCCGTCAAATATTTATCACGTGACGGCCGTCAACTACTTACCACGTGACAGCCGTCTACTATTTATTACGTGACGGCTGTTCAATATTTGTCACTTGACGACCGTCAACTACTTATCACGTGACGGTCGTCTACTATTTATCACGTGACGGCTGTCAAATATTTGTCACTTGACGGCCGTCAACTACTTATCACGCGACGGTCATCAACTATTTATCACGTGACAGCCGTCTACTATTTATCACGTGACGGCCGTCAACTACTTACCACGTGACAGCCGTCTACTATTTATCACATGACGGCCGTCAACTACTTACCACGTGACAGCCGTCAAATATTTCTCACTTGACGACCGTCAAATATTTATCACGTGACAGCCGTCTACTATTTATCACGTGACGGCTGTCAAATATTTGTCACTTGACGACCGTCAAATATTTAGATTGGTTAGGCTAGGTTAGGTTAGGTTAGGTTAGGTTAGGTTAGGCTAGGCTAGGTTAGGTTAGGCTAGGTTAGGTTAGGCTAGGTTAGGTTAGGCTAGGTTAGGTTAGGCTAGGCTAGGTTAGGCTTAGTTAAGTTAGGTTAGGTTAGGTTAGGTTAGGTTAGGTTAGGTTAGGTTAGGTTAGGCTTGACTAGGTTAGGCTAGGCTAGGCTAGGTTAGGCTAGGTTAGGTTAGGCTAGGCTAGGTTAGGTTAGGCTAGGTTAGGTTAGGCTAGGTTAGGTTAGGCTAGGTTAGGTTAGGCTAGGCTAGGTTAGGCTGAGTTAAGTTAGGTTAGGTTAGGTTAGGTTAGGTTAGGTTAGGCTAGGCTAGGTTAGGTTAAGTTAGGTTAGGTTAGGTTAGGCTTGACTAGGTGAGGCTAGGCTAGGCTAGGTTAGGCTAGGTTAGGTTAGGCTAGGTAAGGCTAGGTTAGGTTAAGCAAAGTTAGGTTGGGCTTGACAAGGTTGGTCTAGGCTAGGCTAGGTTAGGCTAGGTTAGGTTAGGATAGGATAGGTTAGGCTAGGTTAGGTTAGGAAAGGTTAGGCTAGGTTAGGTTAGGTAAGGCGGTTATCACGTGACGGCCGTCAACTACTTACCACGTGACAGCCGTCTACTATTTATCACTTGACGGCCGTCAACTACTTACCACGTGACAGCCGTCTACTATTTATCACGTGACGGCTGTCAAATATTTGTCACTTGACGACCGTCAAATATTTATCACGTGACGGCTGTCAAATATTTTTAACTTGACGACCGTCAACTACTTACCACGTGACAGCCGTCTACTATTTATCACGTGACGGCTGTCAAATATTTGTCACTTGACGGCCGTCAACTACTTACCACGTGACAGCCGTCTACTATTTATCACGTGACGGCTGTCCAATATTTGTCACTTGACGACCGTCAACTACTTATCACGTGACGGTCGTCTACTATTTCTCACGTGACGGCTGTCAAATATTTCTCCCTTGACGACCGTCAACTACTTATCACGTGACGGCCGTCTACTATTTATCACGTGACGGCTGTCAAATATTTGTCACTTGACGGCCGTCAACTACTTATCACGTGACGGTCATCAACTATTTATCACGTGACGCTGTCAAATATTTCTCACGTGACGGCCGTCTATTATTTATCACGTGACGCTGTCAAATATTTATCACGTGACGGCCGTCAACTACTTACCACGTGACGGCCGTCAAATATTTCTCACTTGACGACCGTCAAATATTTATCACGTGACAGCCGTCTACTATTTATCACGTGACGGCTGTCAAATATTTGTCACTTGACGACCGTCAAATATTTATCACGTGACGGCTGTCAAATATTTTTAACTTGACGACCGTCAACTACTTATCACGTGACGGCCGTCAACTACTTACCACGTGACAGCCGTCTACTATTTATCACGTGACGGCCGTCGACTACTTATCACGTGACGGCCGTCGACTACTTATCACGTGACAGCCGTCAAATATTTATCACGTGACGGCCGTCAACTACTTACCAAGTGACAGCCGTCTACTATTTATCACGTGACGGCTGTCCAATATTTGTCACTTGACGACCGTCAACTACTTATCACGTGACGGTCGTCTACTATTTATCACGTGACGGCTGTCAAATATTTGTCACTTGACGGCCGTCAACTACTTATCACGTGACGGTCATCAACTATTTATCACGTGACAGCCGTCTACTATTTATCACGTGACGGCCGTCAACTACTTACCACGTGACAGCCGTCTACTATTTATCACTTGACGGCCGTCAACTACTTACCACGTGACAGCCGTCAAATATTTCTCACTTGACGACCGTCAAATATTTATCACGTGACAGCCGTCTACTATTTATCACGTGACGGCTGTCAAATATTTGTCACTTGACGACCGTCAAATATTTATCACGTGACGGCTGTCAAATATTTTTAACTTGACGACCGTCAACTACTTATCACGTGACGGCCGTCAACTACTTACCACGTGACAGCCGTCTACTATTTATCACGTGACGGCCGTCGACTACTTATAACGTGACGGCCGTCGACTACTTATCACGTGACAGCCGTCAAATATTTATCACGTGACGGCCGTCAACTACTTACCACGTGACAGCCGTCTACTATTTATCACGTGACGGCTGTCAAATATTTGTCACTTGACGACCGTCAACTACTTATCACGTGACGGCTGTCAAATATTTTTAACTTGACGACCGTCAACTACTTATCACGTGACGGCCGTCAAGTACTTACCACGTGACAGCCGTCTACTATTTATCACGTGACGGCCGTCAACTACTTACCACGTGACAGCCGTCTACTATTTATCACGTGACGGCCGTCAACTACTTACCACGTGACAGCCGTCTACTATTTATCACGTGACGGCTGTCAAATATTTGTCACTTGACGACCGTCAAATATTTATCACGTGACGGCTGTCAAATATTTTTAACTTGACGACCGTCAACTACTTACCACGTGACAGCCGTCTACTATTTATCACGTGACGGCTGTCAAATATTTCTCCCTTGACGACCGTCAACTACTTATCACGTGACGGCCGTCTACTATTTATCACGTGACGGCTGTCAAATATTTGTCACTTGACGACCGTCAACTACTTATCACGTGACGGTCATCAACTATTTATCACGTGACGCTGTCAAATATTTCTCACGTGACGGCCGTCTATTATTTATCACGTGACGCTGTCAAATATTTATCACGTGACGGCCGTCAACTACTTACCACGTGACGGCTGTCAAATATTTGTCACTTGACGACCGTCAAATATTTATCACGTGACGGCTGTCAAATATTTTTAACTTGACGACCGTCAACTACTTATCACGTGACGGCCGTCAACTACTTACCACGTGGCAGCCGTCTACTATTTATCACGTGACAGCCGTCTACTATTTATCACGTGACGGCTGTCAAATATTTGTCACTTGACGACCGTCAACTACTTATCACGTGACGGTCATCAACTATTTATCACGTGACGCTGTCAAATATTTCTCACGTGACGGCCGTCTATTATTTATCACGTGACGCTGTCAAATATTTATCACGTGACGGCCGTCAACTACTTACCACGTGACGGCTGTCAAATATTTGTCACTTGACGACCGTCAAATATTTATCACGTGACGGCTGTCAAATATTTTTAACTTGACGACCGTCAACTACTTATCACGTGACGGCCGTCAACTACTTACCACGTGGCAGCCGTCTACTATTTATCACGTGACGGCCGTCGACTACTTATCACGTGACGGCCGTCGACTACTTATCACGTGACAGCCGTCAAATATTTATCACGTGACGGCCGTCAAATACTTACCACGTGACAGCCGTCTACTATTTATCACGTGACGGCTGTCAAATATTTGTCACTTAACGACCGTCAACTACTTATCACGTGACGGTCGTCTACTATTTATCACGTGACGGCTGTCAAATATTTCTCCCGTGACGGCCGTCAACTACTTACCACGTGACAGCCGTCTACTATTTATCACGTGACGGCTGTCAAATATTTATCACTTGACGGCCGTCAACTACTTATCACGTGACGGTCATCAACTATTTATCACGTGACGCTGTCAAATATTTCTCACGTGACGGCCGTCTACTATTTATCACGTGACGGCTGTCAAATATTTTTAACTTGACGACCGTCAACTACTTACCACGTGACAGCCGTCTACTATTTATCACGTGACGGCTGTCAAATATTTCTCCCTTGACGACCGTCAACTACTTATCACGTGACGGCCGTCTACTATTTATCACGTGACGGCTGTCAAATATTTGTCACTTGACGACCGTCAACTACTTATCACGTGACGGTCATCAACTATTTATCACGTGACGCTGTCAAATATTTCTCACGTGACGGCCGTCTATTATTTATCACGTGACGCTGTCAAATATTTATCACGTGACGGCCGTCAACTACTTACCACGTGACGGCTGTCAAATATTTGCCACTTGACGACCGTCAAATATTTATCACGTGACGGCTGTCAAATATTTTTAACTTGACGACCGTCAACTACTTATCACGTGACGGCCGTCAACTACTTACCACGTGGCAGCCGTCTACTATTTATCACGTGACAGCCGTCTACTATTTATCACGTCACGGCCGTCGACTACTTATCACGTGACAGCCGTCAAATATTTATCACGTGACGGCCGTCAAATACTTACCACGTGACAGCCGTCTACTATTTATCACGTGACGGCTGTCAAATATTTGTCACTTAACGACCGTCAACTACTTATCACGTGACGGTCGTCTACTATTTATCACGTGACGGCTGTCAAATATTTCTCCCGTGACGGCCGTCAACTACTTACCACGTGACAGCCGTCTACTATTTATGACGTGACGGCTGTCAAATATTTATCACTTGACGGCCGTCAACTACTTATCACGTGACGGTCATCAACTATTTATCACGTGACGCTGTCAAATATTTCTCACGTGACGGCCGTCTACTATTTATCACGTGACGCTGTCAAATATTTATCACGTGACGGCCGTCAACTACTTACCACGTGACAGCCGTCTACTATTTATCACGTGACGGCCGTCAACTACTTACCACGTGACAGCCGTCTACTATTTATCACGTGACGGCTGTCAAATATTTGTCACTTGACGACCGTCAAATATTTATCACGTGACGGCTGTCAAATATTTCTCCCTTGACGACCGTCAAATATTTCTCCCTTGTCGACGGTCAAATATTTCTTCCTTGACGACCGTCAAATATTTCTTCCTTGACGACCGTCGAATATTTCTCCCTTGACCGTCAAATATTTTTCAGGTACGGCCGTCAAATATTTCTCACTTGACGACTCTCAAATATTTCTCCCTTGACGACCGTCAAATATTTAGATAGGTTAGGTTAGGCTAGGTTAGGTTAGGTTAGGTTAGTTTAGGTTAGGTTAGGCTAGGCAAGGTTAGGTTAGGTTAGGTTAGGCTAGGCTAGATTAGGCTTAGTTAAGTTAGGTTAGGTTAGGTTAGGTTAGGTTAGGTTAGGTTAGGCTAGGTTAGGTTAGGTTAGGTTAGGCTAGGCTAGGTTAGGTTAGGTTAGGTTAGGTTAGGTTAGGTTAGGCTTGACTAGGTTAGGCTAGGCTAGGCTAGGTTAGGCTAGGTTAGGTTAGGCTAGGTAAAGCTAGGTTAGGTTAGGCAAAGTTAGGTTGGGCTTGACAAGGTTAGTCTAGGCTAGGCTAGGTTAGGCTAGGTTAGGTTAGGATAGGATAGGTTAGGCTAGGTTAGGTTAGGAAAGGTTAGGCTAGGTTAGGTTAGGTAAGGCGGTTATCACGTGACTGCCGTCAAATATTTCTCACTTGACGACCGTCAACTACTTACCACGTGACAGCCGTCTACTATTTATCACGTGACGGCCGTCAACTACTTACCACGTGACAGCCGTCTACTATTTATCACGTGACGGCTGTCAAATATTTGTCACGTGACGGCCGTCAACTACTTACCACGTGACAGCCGTCTACTATTTATCACGTGACGGCTGTCAAATATTTGTCACTTAACGACCGTCAACTACTTATCACGTGACGGTCGTCTACTATTTATCACGTGACGGCTGTCAAATATTTCTCCCGTGACGGCCGTCAACTACTTACCACGTGACAGCCGTCTACTATTTATGACGTGACGGCTGTCAAATATTTATCACTTGACGGCCGTCAACTACTTATCACGTGACGGTCATCAACTATTTATCACGTGACGCTGTCAAATATTTCTCACGTGACGGCCGTCTACTATTTATCACGTGACGCTGTCAAATATTTATCACGTGACGGCCGTCAACTACTTACCACGTGACAGCCGTCTACTATTTATCACGTGACGGCCGTCAACTACTTACCACGTGACAGCCGTCTACTATTTATCACGTGACGGCTGTCAAATATTTGTCACTTGACGACCGTCAAATATTTATCACGTGACGGCTGTCAAATATTTCTCCCTTGACGACCGTCAAATATTTCTCCCTTGTCGACGGTCAAATATTTCTTCCTTGACGACCGTCAAATATTTCTTCCTTGACGACCGTCGAATATTTCTCCCTTGACCGTCAAATATTTTTCAGGTACGGCCGTCAAATATTTCTCACTTGACGACTCTCAAATATTTCTCCCTTGACGACCGTCAAATATTTAGATAGGTTAGGTTAGGCTAGGTTAGGTTAGGTTAGGTTAGTTTAGGTTAGGTTAGGCTAGGCAAGGTTAGGTTAGGTTAGGTTAGGCTAGGCTAGATTAGGCTTAGTTAAGTTAGGTTAGGTTAGGTTAGGTTAGGTTAGGTTAGGTTAGGCTAGGTTAGGTTAGGTTAGGTTAGGCTAGGCTAGGTTAGGTTAGGTTAGGTTAGGTTAGGTTAGGTTAGGCTTGACTAGGTTAGGCTAGGCTAGGCTAGGTTAGGCTAGGTTAGGTTAGGCTAGGTAAAGCTAGGTTAGGTTAGGCAAAGTTAGGTTGGGCTTGACAAGGTTAGTCTAGGCTAGGCTAGGTTAGGCTAGGTTAGGTTAGGATAGGATAGGTTAGGCTAGGTTAGGTTAGGAAAGGTTAGGCTAGGTTAGGTTAGGTAAGGCGGTTATCACGTGACTGCCGTCAAATATTTCTCACTTGACGACCGTCAACTACTTACCACGTGACAGCCGTCTACTATTTATCACGTGACGGCCGTCAACTACTTACCACGTGACAGCCGTCTACTATTTATCACGTGACGGCTGTCAAATATTTGTCACTTGACGACCGTCAACTACTTATCACGTGACGGTCGTCTACTATTTATCACGTGACGGCTGTCAAATATTTCTCCCTTGACGACCGTCAACTACTTATCACGTGACGGCCGTCTACTATTTATCACGTGACGACTCTCAAATATTTCTCCCTTGACGACCGTCAAATATTTAGATAGGTTAGGTTAGGCTAGGTTAGGTTAGGTTAGGTTAGGTTAGGTTAGGTTAGGTTAGGTTAGGTTAGGTTAGGTTAGGTTAGGTTAGGTTAGGCTAGGCTAGGTTAGGTTAGGCTAGGTTAGGTTAGGCTAGGTTAGGTTAGGCTAGGTTAGGTTAGGCTAGGTTAGGTTAGGCTAGGCTAGGTTAGGCTTAGTTAAGTTAGGCTAGGTTAGGTTAGGTTAGGTTAGGTTAGGTTAGGTTAGGTTAGGTTAGGTTAGGTTAGGTTAGGTTAGGCTAGGCTAGGTTAGGTTAGGCTAGGTTAGGTTAGGCTAGGTTAGGTTAGGCTAGGTTAGGTTAGGCTAGGTTAGGTTAGGCTAGGTTAGGTTAGGCTAGGCTAGGTTAGGCTTAGTTAAGTTAGGTTAGGTTAGGTTAGGTTAGGTTAGGTTAGGTTAGGTTAGGTTAGGCTTGACTAGGTTAGGCTAGGCTAGGCTAGGTTAGGCTAGGTTAGGTTAGGCTAGGCTAGGTTAGGTTAGGCTAGGTTAGGTTAGGCTAGGTTAGGTTAGGCTAGGCTAGGTTAGGCTTAGTTAAGTTAGATTAGGTTAGGTTAGGTTGGGTTAGGTTAGGTTAGGTTAGGTTAGGCTAGGCTAGGTTAGGTTAGGTTAGGTTAGGTTAGGTTAGGCTTGAATAGGTTAGGCTAGGTTAGGTTAGGCTAGGTAAGGCTAGGTTAGGTTAGGCAAAGTTAGGTTGGGCTTGACAAGGTTAGTCTAGGCTAGGCTAGGTTAGGCTAGGTTAGGTTAGGATAGGATAGGTTAGGCTAGGTTAGGTTAGGAAAGGTTAGGCTAGGTTAGGTTAGGTAAGGCGGTTATCACGTGACGGCCGTCAAATATTTTTTACTTGACGACCGTCAACTACTTACCACGTGACAGCCGTCTACTATTTATCACGTGACGGCTGTCAAATATTTGTCACTTGACGACCGTCAACTACTTATCACGTGACGGTCGTCTACTATTTATCACGTGACGGCTGTCAAATATTTCTCCCTTGACGACCGTCAACTACTTATCACGTGACGGCCGTCTACTATTTATCACGTGACGACTCTCAAATATTTCTCCCTTGACGACCGTCAAATATTTAGATAGGTTAGGTTAGGCTAGGTTAGGTTAGGTTAGGTTAGGTTAGGTTAGGTTAGGTTAGGTTAGGTTAGGTTAGGTTAGGTTAGGTTAGGTTAGGCTAGGCTAGGTTAGGTTAGGCTAGGTTAGGTTAGGCTAGGTTAGGTTAGGCTAGGTTAGGTTAGGCTAGGTTAGGTTAGGCTAGGCTAGGTTAGGCTTAGTTGGGTTTGGGTTGGTTAGGTTAGGTTAGGTTAGGTTAGGTTAGGTTAGGTTAGGTTAGGTTAGGTTAGGTTAGGTTAGGTTAGGTTAGGTTAGGTTAGGTTAGGTTAGGCTAGGCTAGGTTAGGTTAGGCTAGGTTAGGTTAGGCTAGGTTAGGTTAGGCTAGGTTAGGTTAGGCTAGGTTAGGTTAGGCTAGGCTAGGTTAGGCTTAGTTAAGTTAGGCTAGGTTAGGTTAGGTTAGGTTAGGTTAGGTTAGGTTAGGTTAGGTTAGGTTAGGTTAGGTTAGGCTAGGCTAGGTTAGGTTAGGCTAGGTTAGGTTAGGTTAGGTTAGGTTAGGTTAGGTTAGGTTAGGTTAGGTTAGGTTAGGTTAGGTTAGGTTAGGTTAGGCTAGGTTAGGTTAGGTTAGGCTAGGTTAGGTTAGGCTAGGTTAGGTTAGGCTAGGTTAATTTAGGCTAGGTTAGGTTAGGCTAGGCTAGGTTAGGCTAGGTTAGGTTAGGCTAGGTTAGGTTAGGCTAGGTTAGGTTAGGCTGGGTTAGGTTAGGCTAGGCTAGGTTAGGCTTAGTTAAGTTAGGTTAGGTTAGGTTAGGTTAGGTTAGGTTAGGTTAGGTTAGGTTAGGCTTGACTAGGTTAGGCTAGGCTAGGCTAGGTTAGGCTAGGTTAGGTTAGGCTAGGCTAGGTTAGGTTAGGCTAGGTTAGGTTAGGCTAGGTTAGGTTAGGCTAGGCTAGGTTAGGCTTAGTTAAGTTAGATTAGGTTAGGTTAGGTTGGGTTAGGTTAGGTTAGGTTAGGTTAGGCTAGGCTAGGTTAGGTTAGGTTAGGTTAGGTTAGGTTAGGTTAGGCTTGACTAGGTTAGGCTAGGTTAGGTTAGGCTAGGTAAGGCTAGGTTAGGTTAGGCAAAGTTAGGTTGGGCTTGACAAGGTTAGTCTAGGCTAGGCTAGGTTAGGCTAGGTTAGGTTAGGATAGGATAGGTTAGGCTAGGTTAGGTTAGGAAAGGTTAGGCTAGGTTAGGTTAGGTAAGGCGGTTATCACGTGACGGCCGTCAAATATTTTTTACTTGACGACCGTCAACTACTTACCACGTGACAGCCGTCTACTATTTATCACGTGACGGCCGTCAACTACTTACCACGTGACAGCCGTCTACTATTTATCACTTGACGGCCGTCAACTACTTACCACGTGACAGCCGTCTACTATTTATCACGTGACGGCTGTCAAATATTTGTCACTTGACGACCGTCAAATATTTATCACGTGACGGCTGTCAAATATTTTTAACTTGACGACCGTCAACTACTTATCACGTGACGGCCGTCAAGTACTTACCACGTGACAGCCGTCTACTATTTATCACGTGACGGCCGTCAACTACTTACCACGTGACAGCCGTCTACTATTTATCACGTGACGGCTGTCAAATATTTGTCACTTGACGGCCGTCAACTACTTACCACGTGACAGCCGTCTACTATTTATCACGTGACGGCTGTCCAATATTTGTCACTTGACGACCGTCAACTACTTATCACGTGACGGTCGTCTACTATTTATCACTTGACGGCTGTCAAATATTTCTCCCTTGACGACCGTCAACTACTTATCACGTGACGGCCGTCTACTATTTATCACGTGACGGCTGTCAAATATTTGTCACTTGACGGCCGTCAACTACTTATCACGTGACGGTCATCAACTATTTATCACGTGACGCTGTCAAATATTTCTCACGTGACGGCCGTCTATTATTTATCACGTGACGCTGTCAAATATTTATCACGTGACGGCCGTCAACTACTTACCACGTGACGGCCGTCAAATATTTCTCACTTGACGACCGTCAAATATTTATCACGTGACAGCCGTCTACTATTTATCACGTGACGGCTGTCAAATATTTGTCACTTGACGACCGTCAAATATTTATCACGTGACGGCTGTCAAATATTTTTAACTTGACGACCGTCAACTACTTATCACGTGACGGCCGTCAACTACTTACCACGTGACAGCCGTCTACTATTTATCACGTGACGGCCGTCGACTACTTATCACGTGACGGCCGTCGACTACTTATCACGTGACGGCCGTCGACTACTTATCACGTGACAGCCGTCAAATATTTATCACGTGACGGCCGTCAACTACTTACCACGTGACAGCCGTCTACTATTTATCACGTGACGGCTGTCCAATATTTGTCACTTGACGACCGTCAACTACTTATCACGTGACGGTCGTCTACTATTTATCACGTGACGGCTGTCAACTATTTATCACGTGACGGCTGTCAAATATTTGTCACTTGACGGCCGTCAACTACTTATCACGTGACGGTCATCAACTATTTATCACGTGACGCTGTCAAATATTTCTCACGTGACGACCGTCAACTACTTATCACGTGACGGCCGTCTACTATTTATCACGTGACGGCTGTCAAATATTTGTCACTTGACGGCCGTCAACTACTTATCACGTGACGGTCATCAACTATTTATCACGTGACGCTGTCAAATATTTCTCACGTGACGGCCGTCTATTATTTATCACGTGACGCTGTCAAATATTTATCACGTGACGGCCGTCAACTACTTACCACGTGACGGCCGTCAAATATTTCTCACTTGACGACCGTCAAATATTTATCACGTGACAGCCGTCTACTATTTATCACGTGACGGCTGTCAAATATTTGTCACTTGACGACCGTCAAATATTTATCACGTGACGGCTGTCAAATATTTTTAACTTGACGACCGTCAACTACTTATCACGTGACGGCCGTCAACTACTTACCACGTGACAGCCGTCTACTATTTATCACGTGACGGCCGTCGACTACTTATCACGTGACGGCCGTCGACTACTTATCACGTGACAGCCGTCAAATATTTATCACGTGACGGCCGTCAACTACTTACCACGTGACAGCCGTCTACTATTTATCACGTGACGGCTGTCCAATATTTGTCACTTGACGACCGTCAACTACTTATCACGTGACGGTCGTCTACTATTTATCACGTGACGGTCGTCTACTATTTATCACGTGACGGCTGTCAAATATTTGTCACTTGACGGCCGTCAACTACTTATCACGTGACGGTCATCAACTATTTATCACGTGACGCTGTCAAATATTTCTCACGTGACGGCCGTCTACTATTTATCACGTGACGCTGTCAAATATTTATCACGTGACGGCCGTCAACTACTTACCACGTGACGGCCGTCAAATATTTCTCACTTGACGACCGTCAAATATTTATCCCGTGACAGCCGTCTACTATTTATCACGTGACGGCTGTCAAATATTTGTCACTTGACGACCGCCAAATATTTATCACGTGACGGCTGTCAAATATTTTTAACTTGACGACCGTCAACTACTTATCACGTGACGGCCGTCAACTACTTACCACGTGACAGCCGTCTACTATTTATCACGTGACGGCCGTCGACTACTTATCACGTGACGGCCGTCGACTACTTATCACGTGACAGCCGTCAAATATTTATCACGTGACGGCCGTCAACTACTTACCACGTGACAGCCGTCTACTATTTATCACGTGACGGCTGTCAAATATTTGTCACTTGACGGCCGTCAACTACTTACCACGTGACAGCCGTCTACTATTTATCACGTGACGGCTGTCCAATATTTGTCACTTGACGACCGTCAACTACTTATCACGTGACGGTCGTCTACTATTTATCACTTGACGGCTGTCAAATATTTCTCCCTTGACGACCGTCAACTACTTATCACGTGACGGCCGTCTACTATTTATCACGTGACAGCCGTCTACTATTTATCACGTGACGGCCGTCAACTACATATCACGTGACGGTCATCAACTATTTATCACGTGACGCTGTCAAATATTTCTCACGTGACGGCCGTCTATTATTTATCACGTGACGCTGTCAAATATTTATCACGTGACGGCCGTCAACTACTTACCACGTGACGGCCGTCAAATATTTCTCACTTGACGACCGTCAAATATTTATCACGTGACAGCCGTCTACTATTTATCACGTGACGGCTGTCAAATATTTGTCACTTGACGACCGTCAAATATTTATCACGTGACGGCTGTCAAATATTTTTAACTTGACGACCGTCAACTACTTATCACGTGACGGCCGTCAACTACTTACCACGTGACAGCCGTCTACTATTTATCACGTGACGGCCGTCGACTACTTATCACGTGACGGCCGTCGACTACTTATCACGTGACAGCCGTCAAATATTTATCACGTGACGGCCGTCAACTACTTACCACGTGACAGCCGTCTACTATTTATCACGTGACGGCTGTCCAATATTTGTCACTTGACGACCGTCAACTACTTATCACGTGACGGTCGTCTACTATTTATCACGTGACGGCTGTCAAATATTTCTCCCTTGACGACCGTCAACTACTTATCACGTGACGGCCGTCTACTATTAATCACGTGACGGCTGTCAAATATTTGTCACTTGACGGCCGTCAACTACTTATCACGTGACGGTCATCAACTATTTATCACGTGACGCTGTCAAATATTTCTCACGTGACGGCCGTCTACTATTTATCACGTGACGCTGTCAAATATTTATCACGTGACGGCCGTCAACTACTTACCACGTGACGGCCGTCAAATATTTCTCACTTGACGACCGTCAAATATTTATCCCGTGACAGCCGTCTACTATTTATCACGTGACGGCTGTCAAATATTTGTCACTTGACGACCGTCAACTACTTATCACGTGACGGTCGTCTACTATTTATCACGTGACGGCTGTCAAATATTTCTCCCTTGACGACCGTCAACTACTTATCACGTGACGGCCGTCTACTATTTATCACGTGACGGCTGTCAAATATTTGTCACTTGACGGCCGTCAACTACTTATCACGTACGGTCATCAACTATTTATCACGTGACGCTGTCAAATATTTCTCACGTGATGGCCGTCTACTATTTATCGCGTGACGCTGTCAAATATTTATCACGTGACGGCCGTCAACTACTTACCACGTGACAGCCGTCTACTATTTATCACGTGACGGCCGTCAACTACTTACCACGTGACAGCCGTCTACTATTTATCACGTGACGGCTGTCAAATATTTGTCACTTGACGACCGTCAAATATTTATCACGTGACGGCTGTCAAATATTTTTAACTTGACGACCGTCAACTACTTATCACGTGACGGCCGTCAACTACTTACCACGTGACAGCCGTCTACTATTTATCACGTGACGGCCGTCGACTACTTATCACGTGACGGCCGTCGACTACTTATCACGTGACAGCCGTCAAATATTTATCACGTGACGGCCGTCAACTACTTACCACGTGACAGCCGTCTACTATTTATCACGTGACGGCTGTCAAATATTTGTCACTTGACGACCGTCAACTACTTATCACGTGACGGCCGTCAACTACTTACCACGTGACAGCCGTCTACTATTTATCACGTGACGGCCGTCGACTACTTATCACGTGACGGCCGTCGACTACTTATCACGTGACAGCCGTCAAATATTTATCACGTGACGGCCGTCAACTACTTACCACGTGACAGCCGTCTACTATTTATCACGTGACGGCTGTCAAATATTTGTCACTTGACGGCCGTCAACTACTTACCACGTGACAGCCGTCTACTATTTATCACGTGACGGCTGTCCAATATTTGTCACTTGACGACCGTCAACTACTTATCACGTGACTGTCGTCTACTATTTATCACTTGACGGCTGTCAAATATTTCTCCCTTGACGACCGTCAACTACTTATCACGTGACGGCCGTCTACTATTTATCACGTGACAGCCGTCTACTATTTATCACGTGACGGCCGTCAACTACTTATCACGTGACGGTCATCAACTATTTATCACGTGACGCTGTCAAATATTTCTCACGTGACGGCCGTCTATTATTTATCACGTGACGCTGTCAAATATTTATCACGTGACGGCCGTCCACTACTTACCACGTGACGGCCGTCAAATATTTCTCACTTGACGACCGTCAAATATTTATCACGTGACAGCCGTCTACTATTTATCACGTGACGGCTGTCAAATATTTGTCACTTGACGACCGTCAAATATTTATCACGTGACGGCTGTCAAATATTTTTAACTTGACGACCGTCAACTACTTATCACGTGACGGCCGTCAACTACTTACCACGTGACAGCCGTCTACTATTTATCACGTGACGGCCGTCGACTACTTATCACGTGACGGCCGTCGACTACTTATCACGTGACAGCCGTCAAATATTTATCACGTGACGGCCGTCAACTACTTACCACGTGACAGCCGTCTACTATTTATCACGTGACGGCTGTCCAATATTTGTCACTTGACGACCGTCAACTACTTATCACGTGACGGTCGTCTACTATTTATCACGTGACGGCTGTCAAATATTTCTCCCTTGACGACCGTCAACTACTTATCACGTGACGGCCGTCTACTATTTATCACGTGACGGCTGTCAAATATTTGTCACTTGACGGCCGTCAACTACTTATCACGTGACGGTCATCAACTATTTATCACGTGACGCTGTCAAATATTTCTCACGTGACGGCCGTCTACTATTTATCACGTGACGCTGTCAAATATTTATCACGTGACGGCCGTCAACTACTTACCACGTGACGGCCGTCAAATATTTCTCACTTGACGACCGTCAAATATTTATCCCGTGACAGCCGTCTACTATTTATCACGTGACGGCTGTCAAATATTTGTCACTTGTCGACCGCCAAATATTTATCACGTGACGGCTGTCAAATATTTTTAACTTGACGACCGTCAACTACTTATCACGTGACGGCCGTCAACTACTTACCACGTGACAGCCGTCTACTATTTATCACGTGACGGCCGTCGACTACTTATCACGTGACGGCCGTCGACTACTTATCACGTGACAGCCGTCAAATATTTATCACGTGACGGCCGTCAACTACTTACTACGTGACAGCCGTCTACTATTTATCACGTGACGGCTGTCAAATATTTGTCACTTGACGACCGTCAACTACTTATCACGTGACGGTCGTCTACTATTTATCACGTGACGGCTGTCAAATATTTCTCCCTTGACGACCGTCAACTACTTATCACGTGACGGCCGTCTACTATTTATCACGTGACGGCTGTCAAATATTTGTCACTTGACGGCCGTCAACTACTTATCACGTACGGTCATCAACTATTTATCACGTGACGCTGTCAAATATTTCTCACGTGATGGCCGTCTACTATTTATCGCGTGACGCTGTCAAATATTTATCACGTGACGGCCGTCAACTACTTACCACGTGACAGCCGTCTACTATTTATCACGTGACGGCTGTCAAATATTTGTCACTTGACGACCGTCAAATATTTATCACGTGACGGCTGTCAAATATTTTTAACTTGACGACCGTCAACTACTTATCACGTGACGGCCGTCAACTACTTACCACGTGACAGCCGTCTACTATTTATCACGTGACGGCCGTCAACTACTTACCACGTGACAGCCGTCTACTATTTATCACGTGACGGCCGTCGACTACTTATCACGTGACGGCCGTCGACTACTTATCACGTGACAGCCGTCAAATATTTATCACGTGACGGCCGTCAACTACTTACCACGTGACAGCCGTCTACTATTTATCACGTGACGGCTGTCAAATATTTGTCACTTGACGACCGTCAACTACTTATCACGTGACGGTCGTCTACTATTTATCACGTGACCGCTGTCAAATATTTCTCCCTTGACGACCGTCAAATATTTCTCCCTTGTCGACGGTCAAATATTTCTTCCTTGACGACCGTCAAATATTTCTTCCTTGACGACCGTCGAATATTTCTCCCTTGACCGTCAAATATTTTTCAGGTACGGCCGTCAAATATTTCTCACTTGACGACTCTCAAATATTTCTCCCTTGACGACCGTCAAATATTTAGATAGGTTAGGTTAGGCTAGGTTAGGTTAGGTTAGGTTAGGTTAGGTTAGGTTAGGTTAGGTTAGGTTAGGCTAGGCTAGGTTAGGTTAGGCTAGGTTAGGCTAGGTTAGGTTAGGCTAGGCTAGATTAGGCTTAGTTAAGTTAGGTTAGGTTAGGTTAGGTTAGGTTAGGTTAGGTTAGGCTAGGCTAGGTTAGGTTAGGTTAGGTTAGGTTAGGTTAGGCTTGACTAGGTTAGGCTAGGCTAGGCTAGGTTAGGCTAGGTTAGGTTAGGCTAGGTAAGGCTAGGTTAGGTTAGGCAAAGTTAGGTTGGGCTTGACAAGGTTAGTCTAGGCTAGGCTAGGTTAGGCTAGGTTAGGTTAGGATAGGATAGGTTAGGCTAGGTTAGGTTAGGAAAGGTTAGGCTAGGTTAGGTTAGGTAAGGCGGTTATCACGTGACGGCCGTCAAATATTTCTCACTTGACGACCGTCAACTACTTACCACGTGACAGCCGTCTACTATTTATCACGTGACGGCCGTCAACTACTTACCACGTGACAGCCGTCTACTATTTATCACGTGACGGCTGTCAAATATTTGTCACTTGACGACCGTCAACTACTTATCACGTGACGGTCGTCTACTATTTATCACGTGACGGCTGTCAAATATTTCTCCCTTGACGAACTTCAACTACTTATCACGTGACGGCCGTCTACTATTTATCACGTGACGGCTGTCAAATATTTGTCACTTGACGGCCGTCAACTACTTATCACGTGACGGTCATCAACTATTTATCACGTGACGCTGTGAAATATTTCTCACGTGACGGCCGTCTACTATTTATCACGTGACGCTGTCAAATATTTATCACGTGACGGCCGTCAACTACTTACCACGTGACGGCCGTCAAATATTTCTCACTTGACGACCGTCAAATATTTATCCCGTGACAGCCGTCTACTATTTATCACGTGACGGCTGTCAAATATTTGTCACTTGACGACCGCCAAATATTTATCACGTGACGGCTGTCAAATATTTTTAACTTGACGACCGTCAACTACTTATCACGTGACGGCCGTCAACTACTTACCACGTGACAGCCGTCTACTATTTATCACGTGACGGCCGTCGACTACTTATCACGTGACGGCCGTCGACTACTTATCACGTGACAGCCGTCAAATATTTATCACGTGACGGCCGTCAACTACTTACCACGTGACAGCCGTCTACTATTTATCACGTGACGGCTGTCAAATATTTGTCACTTGACGACCGTCAACTACTTATCACGTGACGGTCGTCTACTATTTATCACGTGACGGCTGTCAAATATTTCTCCCTTGACGACCGTCAACTACTTATCACGTGACGGCCGTCTACTATTTATCACGTGACGGCTGTCAAATATTTGTCACTTGACGGCCGTCAACTACTTATCACGTACGGTCATCAACTATTTATCACGTGACGCTGTCAAATATTTATCACGTGACGGCCGTCAACTACTTACCACGTGACGGCCGTCAAATATTTCTCACTTGACGACCGTCAAATATTTATCCCGTGACAGCCGTCTACTATTTATCACGTGACGGCTGTCAAATATTTGTCACTTGACGACCGCCAAATATTTATCACGTGACGGCTGTCAAATATTTTTAACTTGACGACCGTCAACTACTTATCACGTGACGGCCGTCAACTACTTACCACGTGACAGCCGTCTACTATTTATCACGTGACGGCCGTCGACTACTTATCACGTGACGGCCGTCGACTACTTATCACGTGACAGCCGTCAAATATTTATCACGTGACGGCCGTCAACTACTTACCACGTGACAGCCGTCTACTATTTATCACGTGACGGCTGTCAAATATTTGTCACTTGACGACCGTCAACTACTTATCACGTGACGGTCGTCTACTATTTATCACGTGACGGCTGTCAAATATTTCTCCCTTGACGACCGTCAACTACTTATCACGTGACGGCCGTCTACTATTTATCACGTGACGGCTGTCAAATATTTGTCACTTGACGGCCGTCAACTACTTATCACGTACGGTCATCAACTATTTATCACGTGACGCTGTCAAATATTTCTCACGTGATGGCCGTCTACTATTTATCGCGTGACGCTGTCAAATATTTATCACGTGACGGCCGTCAACTACTTACCACGTGACAGCCGTCTACTATTTATCACGTGACGGCCGTCAACTACTTACCACGTGACAGCCGTCTACTATTTATCACGTGACGGCTGTCAAATATTTGTCACTTGACGACCGTCAAATATTTATCACGTGACGGCTGTCAAATATTTTTAACTTGACGACCGTCAACTACTTATCACGTGACGGCCGTCAACTACTTACCACGTGACAGCCGTCTACTATTTATCACGTGACGGCCGTCGACTACTTATCACGTGACGGCCGTCGACTACTTATCACGTGACAGCCGTCAAATATTTATCACGTGACGGCCGTCAACTACTTACCACGTGACAGCCGTCTACTATTTATCACGTGACGGCTGTCAAATATTTCTCCCTTGACGAACTTCAACTACTTATCACGTGACGGCCGTCAAATATTTATCACGTGACGGCTGTCAAATATTTTTAACTTGACGACCGTCAACTACTTATCACGTGACGGCCGTCAACTACTTACCACGTGACAGCCGTCTACTATTTATCACGTGACGGCCGTCGACTACTTATCACGTGACGGCCGTCGACTACTTATCACGTGACAGCCGTCAAATATTTATCACGTGACGGCCGTCAACTACTTATCACGTGACGGTCGTCTACTATTTATCACGTGACGGCTGTCAAATATTTCTCCCTTGACGACCGTCAAATATTTCTCCCTTGTCGACGGTCAAATATTTCTTCCTTGACGACCGTCAAATATTTCTTCCTTGACGACCGTCGAATATTTCTCCCTTGACCGTCAAATATTTTTCAGGTACGGCCGTCAAATATTTCTCACTTGACGACTCTCAAATATTTCTCCCTTGACGACCGTCAAATATTTAGATAGGTTAGGTTAGGCTAGGTTAGGTTAGGTTAGGTTAGGTTAGGTTAGGTTAGGTTAGGTTAGGTTAGGCTAGGCTAGGTTAGGTTAGGCTAGGTTAGGCTAGGTTAGGTTAGGCTAGGCTAGATTAGGCTTAGTTAAGTTAGGTTAGGTTAGGTTAGGTTAGGTTAGGTTAGGTTAGGCTAGGCTAGGTTAGGTTAGGTTAGGTTAGGTTAGGTTAGGCTTGACTAGGTTAGGCTAGGCTAGGCTAGGTTAGGCTAGGTTAGGTTAGGCTAGGTAAGGCTAGGTTAGGTTAGGCAAAGTTAGGTTGGGCTTGACAAGGTTAGTCTAGGCTAGGCTAGGTTAGGCTAGGTTAGGTTAGGATAGGATAGGTTAGGCTAGGTTAGGTTAGGAAAGGTTAGGCTAGGTTAGGTTAGGTAAGGCGGTTATCACGTGACGGCCGTCAAATATTTCTCACTTGACGACCGTCAACTACTTACCACGTGACAGCCGTCTACTATTTATCACGTGACGGCCGTCAACTACTTACCACGTGACAGCCGTCTACTATTTATCACGTGACGGCTGTCAAATATTTGTCACTTGACGACCGTCAACTACTTATCACGTGACGGTCGTCTACTATTTATCACGTGACGGCTGTCAAATATTTCTCCCTTGACGAACTTCAACTACTTATCACGTGACGGCCGTCTACTATTTATCACGTGACGGCTGTCAAATATTTGTCACTTGACGGCCGTCAACTACTTATCACGTGACGGTCATCAACTATTTATCACGTGACGCTGTCAAATATTTCTCACGTGACGGCCGTCTACTATTTATCACGTGACGCTGTCAAATATTTATCACGCGACGGCCGTCAACTACTTACCACGTGACGGCCGTCAAATATTTCTCACTTGACGACCGTCAAATATTTATCCCGTGACAGCCGTCTACTATTTATCACGTGACGGCTGTCAAATATTTGTCACTTGACGACCGCCAAATATTTATCACGTGACGGCTGTCAAATATTTTTAACTTGACGACCGTCAACTACTTATCACGTGACGGCCGTCAACTACTTACCACGTGACAGCCGTCTACTATTTATCACGTGACGGCCGTCGACTACTTATCACGTGACGGCCGTCGACTACTTATCACGTGACAGCCGTCAAATATTTATCACGTGACGGCCGTCAACTACTTACCACGTGACAGCCGTCTACTATTTATCACGTGACGGCTGTCAAATATTTGTCACTTGACGACCGTCAACTACTTATCACGTGACGGTCGTCTACTATTTATCACGTGACGGCTGTCAAATATTTCTCCCTTGACGACCGTCAACTACTTATCACGTGACGGCCGTCTACTATTTATCACGTGACGGCTGTCAAATATTTGTCACTTGACGGCCGTCAACTACTTATCACGTACGGTCATCAACTATTTATCACGTGACGCTGTCAAATATTTCTCACGTGATGGCCGTCTACTATTTATCGCGTGACGCTGTCAAATATTTATCACGTGACGGCCGTCAACTACTTACCACGTGACAGCCGTCTACTATTTATCACGTGACGGCCGTCAACTACTTACCACGTGACAGCCGTCTACTATTTATCACGTGACGGCTGTCAAATATTTGTCACTTGACGACCGTCAAATATTTATCACGTGACGGCTGTCAAATATTTTTAACTTGACGACCGTCAACTACTTATCACGTGACGGCCGTCAACTACTTACCACGTGACAGCCGTCTACTATTTATCACGTGACGGCCGTCGACTACTTATCACGTGACGGCCGTCGACTACTTATCACGTGACAGCCGTCAAATATTTATCACGTGACGGCCGTCAACTACTTACCACGTGACAGCCGTCTACTATTTATCACGTGACGGCTGTCAAATATTTGTCACTTGACGACCGTCAACTACTTATCACGTGACGGTCGTCTACTATTTATCACGTGACGGCTGTCAAATATTTCTCCCTTGACGACCGTCAAATATTTCTCCCTTGTCGACGGTCAAATATTTCTTCCTTGACGACCGTCAAATATTTCTTCCTTGACGACCGTCGAATATTTCTCCCTTGACCGTCAAATATTTTTCAGGTACGGCCGTCAAATATTTCTCACTTGACGACTCTCAAATATTTCTCCCTTGACGACCGTCAAATATTTAGATAGGTTAGGTTAGGCTAGGTTAGGTTAGGTTAGGTTAGGTTAGGTTAGGTTAGGTTAGGTTAGGTTAGGTTAGGCTAGGCTAGGTTAGGTTAGGCTAGGTTAGGCTAGGTTAGGTTAGGCTAGGCTAGATTAGGCTTAGTTAAGTTAGGTTAGGTTAGGTTAGGTTAGGTTAGGTTAGGTTAGGCTAGGCTAGGTTAGGTTAGGTTAGGTTAGGTTAGGTTAGGCTTGACTAGGTTAGGCTAGGCTAGGCTAGGTTAGGCTAGGTTAGGTTAGGCTAGGTAAGGCTAGGTTAGGTTAGGCAAAGTTAGGTTGGGCTTGACAAGGTTAGTCTAGGCTAGGCTAGGTTAGGCTAGGTTAGGTTAGGATAGGATAGGTTAGGCTAGGTTAGGTTAGGAAAGGTTAGGCTAGGTTAGGTTAGGTAAGGCGGTTATCACGTGACGGCCGTCAAATATTTCTCACTTGACGACCGTCAACTACTTACCACGTGACAGCCGTCTACTATTTATCACGTGACGGCCGTCAACTACTTACCACGTGACAGCCGTCTACTATTTATCACGTGACGGCTGTCAAATATTTGTCACTTGACGGCCGTCAACTACTTATCACGTGACGGTCATCAACTATTTATCACGTGACGCTGTCAAATATTTCTCACGTGACGGCCGTCTACTATTTATCACGTGACGCTGTCAAATATTTATCACGTGACGGCCGTCAACTACTTACCACGTGACGGCCGTCAAATATTTCTCACTTGACGACCGTCAAATATTTATCCCGTGACAGCCGTCTACTATTTATCACGTGACGGCTGTCAAATATTTGTCACTTGACGACCGCCAAATATTTATCACGTGACGGCTGTCAAATATTTTTAACTTGACGACCGTCAACTACTTATCACGTGACGGCCGTCAACTACTTACCACGTGACAGCCGTCTACTATTTATCACGTGACGGCCGTCGACTACTTATCACGTGACGGCCGTCGACTACTTATCACGTGACTGCCGTCAAATATTTATCACGTGACGGCCGTCAACTACTTACCACGTGACAGCCGTCTACTATTTATCACGTGACGGCTGTCAAATATTTGTCACTTGACGACCGTCAACTACTTATCACGTGACGGTCGTCTACTATTTATCACGTGACGGCTGTCAAATATTTCTCCCTTGACGACCGTCAACTACTTATCACGTGACGGCCGTCTACTATTTATCACGTGACGGCTGTCAAATATTTGTCACTTGACGGCCGTCAACTACTTATCACGTACGGTCATCAACTATTTATCACGTGACGCTGTCAAATATTTCTCACGTGATGGCCGTCTACTATTTATCGCGTGACGCTGTCAAATATTTATCACGTGACGGCCGTCAACTACTTACCACGTGACAGCCGTCTACTATTTATCACGTGACGGCCGTCAACTACTTACCACGTGACAGCCGTCTACTATTTATCACGTGACGGCTGTCAAATATTTGTCACTTGACGACCGTCAAATATTTATCACGTGACGGCTGTCAAATATTTTTAACTTGACGACCGTCAACTACTTATCACGTGACGGCCGTCAACTACTTACCACGTGACAGCCGTCTACTATTTATCACGTGACGGCCGTCGACTACTTATCACGTGACGGCCGTCGACTACTTATCACGTGACAGCCGTCAAATATTTATCACGTGACGGCCGTCAACTACTTACCACGTGACAGCCGTCTACTATTTATCACGTGACGGCTGTCAAATATTTGTCACTTGACGACCGTCAACTACTTATCACGTGACGGTCGTCTACTATTTATCACGTGACGGCTGTCAAATATTTCTCCCTTGACGACCGTCAAATATTTCTCCCTTGTCGACGGTCAAATATTTCTTCCTTGACGACCGTCAAATATTTCTTCCTTGACGACCGTCGAATATTTCTCCCTTGACCGTCAAATATTTTTCAGGTACGGCCGTCAAATATTTCTCACTTGACGACTCTCAAATATTTCTCCCTTGACGACCGTCAAATATTTAGATAGGTTAGGTTAGGCTAGGTTAGGTTAGGTTAGGTTAGGTTAGGTTAGGTTAGGTTAGGTTAGGTTAGGTTAGGCTAGGCTAGGTTAGGTTAGGCTAGGTTAGGCTAGGTTAGGTTAGGCTAGGCTAGATTAGGCTTAGTTAAGTTAGGTTAGGTTAGGTTAGGTTAGGTTAGGTTAGGTTAGGTTAGGCTAGGCTAGGTTAGGTTAGGTTAGGTTAGGTTAGGTTAGGCTTGACTAGGTTAGGCTAGGCTAGGCTAGGTTAGGCTAGGTTAGGTTAGGCTAGGTAAGGCTAGGTTAGGTTAGGCAAAGTTAGGTTGGGCTTGACAAGGTTAGTCTAGGCTAGGCTAGGTTAGGCTAGGTTAGGTTAGGATAGGATAGGTTAGGCTAGGTTAGGTTAGGAAAGGTTAGGCTAGGTTAGGTTAGGTAAGGCGGTTATCACGTGACGGCCGTCAAATATTTCTCACTTGACGACCGTCAACTACTTACCACGTGACAGCCGTCTACTATTTATCACGTGACGGCCGTCAACTACTTACCACGTGACAGCCGTCTACTATTTATCACGTGACGGCTGTCAAATATTTGTCACTTGACGACCGTCAACTACTTATCACGTGACGGTCGTCTACTATTTATCACGTGACGGCTGTCAAATATTTCTCCCTTGACGAACTTCAACTACTTATCACGTGACGGCCGTCTACTATTTATCACGTGACGGCTGTCAAATATTTGTCACTTGACGGCCGTCAACTACTTATCACGTGACGGTCATCAACTATTTATCACGTGACGCTGTCAAATATTTCTCACGTGACGGCCGTCTACTATTTATCACGTGACGCTGTCAAATATTTATCACGTGACGGCCGTCAACTACTTACCACGTGACGGCCGTCAAATATTTCTCACTTGACGACCGTCAAATATTTATCCCGTGACAGCCGTCTACTATTTATCACGTGACGGCTGTCAAATATTTGTCACTTGACGACCGCCAAATATTTATCACGTGACGGCTGTCAAATATTTTTAACTTGACGACCGTCAACTACTTATCACGTGACGGCCGTCAACTACTTACCACGTGACAGCCGTCTACTATTTATCACGTGACGGCCGTCGACTACTTATCACGTGACGGCCGTCGACTACTTATCACGTGACAGCCGTCAAATATTTATCACGTGACGGCCGTCAACTACTTACCACGTGACAGCCGTCTACTATTTATCACGTGACGGCTGTCAAATATTTGTCACTTGACGACCGTCAACTACTTATCACGTGACGGTCGTCTACTATTTATCACGTGACGGCTGTCAAATATTTCTCCCTTGACGACCGTCAACTACTTATCACGTGACGGCCGTCTACTATTTATCACGTGACGGCTGTCAAATATTTGTCACTTGACGGCCGTCAACTACTTATCACGTACGGTCATCAACTATTTATCACGTGACGCTGTCAAATATTTCTCACGTGATGGCCGTCTACTATTTATCGCGTGACGCTGTCAAATATTTATCACGTGACGGCCGTCAACTACTTACCACGTGACAGCCGTCTACTATTTATCACGTGACGGCCGTCAACTACTTACCACGTGACAGCCGTCTACTATTTATCACGTGACGGCTGTCAAATATTTGTCACTTGACGACCGTCAAATATTTATCACGTGACGGCTGTCAAATATTTTTAACCTGACGACCGTCAACTACTTATCACGTGACGGCCGTCAACTACTTACCACGTGACAGCCGTCTACTATTTATCACGTGACGGCCGTCGACTACTTATCACGTGACGGCCGTCGACTACTTATCACGTGACAGCCGTCAAATATTTATCACGTGACGGCCGTCAACTACTTACCACGTGACAGCCGTCTACTATTTATCACGTGACGGCTGTCAAATATTTGTCACTTGACGACCGTCAACTACTTATCACGTGACTGTCGTCTACTATTTATCACTTGACGGCTGTCAAATATTTCTCCCTTGACGACCGTCAACTACTTATCACGTGACGGCCGTCTACTATTTATCACGTGACAGCCGTCTACTATTTATCACGTGACGGCCGTCAACTACTTATCACGTGACGGTCATCAACTATTTATCACGTGACGCTGTCAAATATTTCTCACGTGACGGCCGTCTATTATTTATCACGTGACGCTGTCAAATATTTATCACGTGACGGCCGTCCACTACTTACCACGTGACGGCCGTCAAATATTTCTCACTTGACGACCGTCAAATATTTATCACGTGACAGCCGTCTACTATTTATCACGTGACGGCTGTCAAATATTTGTCACTTGACGACCGTCAAATATTTATCACGTGACGGCTGTCAAATATTTGTCACTTGACGACCGTCAAATATTTATCACGTGACGGCTGTCAAATATTTTTAACTTGACGACCGTCAACTACTTATCACGTGACGGCCGTCAACTACTTACCACGTGACAGCCGTCTACTATTTATCACGTGACGGCCGTCGACTACTTATCACGTGACGGCCGTCGACTACTTATCACGTGACAGCCGTCAAATATTTATCACGTGACGGCCGTCAACTACTTACCACGTGACAGCCGTCTACTATTTATCACGTGACGGTTGTCAAATATTTGTCACTTGACGACCGTCAACTACTTATCACGTGACTGTCGTCTACTATTTATCACTTGACGGCTGTCAAATATTTCTCCCTTGACGACCGTCAACTACTTATCACGTGACGGCCGTCTACTATTTATCACGTGACAGCCGTCTACTATTTATCACGTGACGGCCGTCAACTACTTATCACGTGACGGTCATCAACTATTTATCACGTGACGCTGTCAAATATTTCTCACGTGACGGCCGTCTATTATTTATCACGTGACGCTGTCAAATATTTATCACGTGACGGCCGTCCACTACTTACCACGTGACGGCCGTCAAATATTTCTCACTTGACGACCGTCAAATATTTATCACTTGACAGCCGTCTACTATTTATCACGTGACGGCTGTCAAATATTTGTCACTTGACGACCGTCAAATATTTATCACGTGACGGCTGTCAAATATTTTTAACTTGACGACCGTCAACTACTTATCACGTGACGGCCGTCAACTACTTACCACGTGACAGCCGTCTACTATTTATCACGTGACGGCCGTCGACTACTTATCACGTGACGGCCGTCGACTACTTATCACGTGACAGCCGTCAAATATTTATCACGTGACGGCCGTCAACTACTTACCACGTGACAGCCGTCTACTATTTATCACGTGACGGCTGTCCAATATTTGTCACTTGACGACCGTCAACTACTTATCACGTGACGGTCGTCTACTATTTATCACGTGACGGCTGTCAAATATTTCTCCCTTGAGGACCGTCAACTACTTATCACGTGACGGCCGTCTACTATTTATCACGTGACGGCTGTCAAATATTTGTCACTTGACGGCCGTCAACTACTTATCACGTGACGGTCATCAACTATTTATCACGTGACGCTGTCAAATATTTCTCACGTGACGGCCGTCTACTATTTATCACGTGACGCTGTCAAATATTTATCACGTGACGGCCGTCAACTACTTACCACGTGACGGCCGTCAAATATTTCTCACTTGACGACCGTCAAATATTTATCCCGTGACAGCCGTCTACTATTTATCACGTGACGGCTGTCAAATATTTGTCACTTGTCGACCGCCAAATATTTATCACGTGACGGCTGTCAAATATTTTTAACTTGACGACCGTCAACTACTTATCACGTGACGGCCGTCAACCACTTACCACGTGACAGCCGTCTACTATTTATCACGTGACGGCCGTCGACTACTTATCACGTGACGGCCGTCGACTACTTATCACGTGACAGCCGTCAAATATTTATCACGTGACGGCCGTCAACTACTTACTACGTGACAGCCGTCTACTATTTATCACGTGACGGCTGTCAAATATTTGTCACTTGACGACCGTCAACTACTTATCACGTGACGGTCGTCTACTATTTATCACGTGACGGCTGTCAAATATTTCTCCCTTGACGACCGTCAACTACTTATCACGTGACGGCCGTCTACTATTTATCACGTGACGGCTGTCAAATATTTGTCACTTGACGGCCGTCAACTACTTATCACGTACGGTCATCAACTATTTATCACGTGACGCTGTCAAATATTTCTCACGTGATGGCCGTCTACTATTTATCGCGTGACGCTGTCAAATATTTATCACGTGACGGCCGTCAACTACTTACCACGTGACAGCCGTCTACTATTTATCACGTGACGGCTGTCAAATATTTGTCACTTGACGACCGTCAAATATTTATCACGTGACGGCTGTCAAATATTTTTAACTTGACGACCGTCAACTACTTATCACGTGACGGCCGTCAACTACTTACCACGTGACAGCCGTCTACTATTTATCACGTGACGGCCGTCAACTACTTACCACGTGACAGCCGTCTACTATTTATCACGTGACGGCCGTCGACTACTTATCACGTGACGGCCGTCGACTACTTATCACGTGACAGCCGTCAAATATTTATCACGTGACGGCCGTCAACTACTTACCACGTGACAGCCGTCTACTATTTATCACGTGACGGCTGTCAAATATTTGTCACTTGACGACCGTCAACTACTTATCACGTGACGGTCGTCTACTATTTATCACGTGACGGCTGTCAAATATTTCTCCCTTGACGACCGTCAAATATTTCTCCCTTGTCGACGGTCAAATATTTCTTCCTTGACGACCGTCAAATATTTCTTCCTTGACGACCGTCGAATATTTCTCCCTTGACCGTCAAATATTTTTCAGGTACGGCCGTCAAATATTTCTCACTTGACGACTCTCAAATATTTCTCCCTTGACGACCGTCAAATATTTAGATAGGTTAGGTTAGGCTAGGTTAGGTTAGGTTAGGTTAGGTTAGGTTAGGTTAGGTTAGGCTAGGCTAGGCTAGGTTAGGTTAGGTTAGGTTAGGTTAGGTTAGGTTAGGTTAGGTTAGGTTAGGTTAGGCTAGGCTAGGTTAGGTTAGGCTAGGTTAGGCTAGGTTAGGTTAGGCTAGGCTAGATTAGGCTTAGTTAAGTTAGGTTAGGTTAGGTTAGGTTAGGTTAGGTTAGGTTAGGCTAGGCTAGGTTAGGTTAGGTTAGGTTAGGTTAGGTTAGGCTTGACTAGGTTAGGCTAGGCTAGGCTAGGTTAGGCTAGGTTAGGTTAGGCTAGGTAAGGCTAGGTTAGGTTAGGCAAAGTTAGGTTGGGCTTGACAAGGTTAGTCTAGGCTAGGCTAGGTTAGGCTAGGTTAGGTTAGGATAGGATAGGTTAGGCAAGGTTAGGTTAGGAAAGGTTAGGCTAGGTTAGGTTAGGTAAGGCGGTTATCACGTGACGGCCGTCAAATATTTCTCACTTGACGACCGTCAACTACTTACCACGTGACAGCCGTCTACTATTTATCACGTGACGGCCGTCAACTACTTACCACGTGACAGCCGTCTACTATTTATCACGTGACGGCTGTCAAATATTTGTCACTTGACGACCGTCAACTACTTATCACGTGACGGTCGTCTACTATTTATCACGTGACGGCTGTCAAATATTTCTCCCTTGACGAACTTCAACTACTTATCACGTGACGGCCGTCTACTATTTATCACGTGACGGCTGTCAAATATTTGTCACTTGACGGCCGTCAACTACTTATCACGTGACGGTCATCAACTATTTATCACGTGACGCTGTCAAATATTTCTCACGTGACGGCCGTCTACTATTTATCACGTGACGCTGTCAAATATTTATCACGTGACGGCCGTCAACTACTTACCACGTGACGGCCGTCAAATATTTCTCACTTGACGACCGTCAAATATTTATCCCGTGACAGCCGTCTACTATTTATCACGTGACGGCTGTCAAATATTTGTCACTTGACGACCGCCAAATATTTATCACGTGACGGCTGTCAAATATTTTTAACTTGACGACCGTCAACTACTTATCACGTGACGGCCGTCAACTACTTACCACGTGACAGCCGTCTACTATTTATCACGTGACGGCCGTCGACTACTTATCACGTGACGGCCGTCGACTACTTATCACGTGACGGCCGTCGACTACTTATCACGTGACGGTCATCAACTATTTATCACGTGACGCTGTCAAATATTTCTCACGTGATGGCCGTCTACTATTTATCGCGTGACGCTGTCAAATATTTATCACGTGACGGCCGTCAACTACTTACCACGTGACAGCCGTCTACTATTTATCACGTGACGGCCGTCAACTACTTACCACGTGACAGCCGTCTACTATTTATCACGTGACGGCTGTCAAATATTTGTCACTTGACGACCGTCAAATATTTATCACGTGACGGCTGTCAAATATTTTTAACTTGACGACCGTCAACTACTTATCACGTGACGGCCGTCAACTACTTACCACGTGACAGCCGTCTACTATTTATCACGTGACGGCCGTCGACTACTTATCACGTGACGGCCGTCGACTACTTATCACGTGACAGCCGTCAAATATTTATCACGTGACGGCCGTCAACTACTTACCACGTGACAGCCGTCTACTATTTATCACGTGACGGCTGTCAAATATTTGTCACTTGACGACCGTCAACTACTTATCACGTGACTGTCGTCTACTATTTATCACTTGACGGCTGTCAAATATTTCTCCCTTGACGACCGTCAACTACTTATCACGTGACGGCCGTCTACTATTTATCACGTGACAGCCGTCTACTATTTATCACGTGACGGCCGTCAACTACTTATCACGTGACGGTCATCAACTATTTATCACGTGACGCTGTCAAATATTTCTCACGTGACGGCCGTCTATTATTTATCACGTGACGCTGTCAAATATTTATCACGTGACGGCCGTCCACTACTTACCACGTGACGGCCGTCAAATATTTCTCACTTGACGACCGTCAAATATTTATCACGTGACAGCCGTCTACTATTTATCACGTGACGGCTGTCAAATATTTGTCACTTGACGACCGTCAAATATTTATCACGTGACGGCTGTCAAATATTTGTCACTTGACGACCGTCAAATATTTATCACGTGACGGCTGTCAAATATTTTTAACTTGACGACCGTCAACTACTTATCACGTGACGGCCGTCAACTACTTACCACGTGACAGCCGTCTACTATTTATCACGTGACGGCCGTCGACTACTTATCACGTGACGGCCGTCGACTACTTATCACGTGACAGCCGTCAAATATTTATCACGTGACGGCCGTCAACTACTTACCACGTGACAGCCGTCTACTATTTATCACGTGACGGCTGTCAAATATTTGTCACTTGACGACCGTCAACTACTTATCACGTGACTGTCGTCTACTATTTATCACTTGACGGCTGTCAAATATTTCTCCCTTGACGACCGTCAACTACTTATCACGTGACGGCCGTCTACTATTTATCACGTGACAGCCGTCTACTATTTATCACGTGACGGCCGTCAACTACTTATCACGTGACGGTCATCAACTATTTATCACGTGACGCTGTCAAATATTTCTCACGTGACGGCCGTCTATTATTTATCACGTGACGCTGTCAAATATTTATCACGTGACGGCCGTCCACTACTTACCACGTGACGGCCGTCAAATATTTCTCACTTGACGACCGTCAAATATTTATCACTTGACAGCCGTCTACTATTTATCACGTGACGGCTGTCAAATATTTGTCACTTGACGACCGTCAAATATTTATCACGTGACGGCTGTCAAATATTTTTAACTTGACGACCGTCAACTACTTATCACGTGACGGCCGTCAACTACTTACCACGTGACAGCCGTCTACTATTTATCACGTGACGGCCGTCGACTACTTATCACGTGACGGCCGTCGACTACTTATCACGTGACAGCCGTCAAATATTTATCACGTGACGGCCGTCAACTACTTACCACGTGACAGCCGTCTACTATTTATCACGTGACGGCTGTCAAATATTTGTCACTTGACGACCGTCAACTACTTATCACGTGACGGTCGTCTACTATTTATCACGTGACGGCTGTCAAATATTTCTCCCTTGACGAACTTCAACTACTTATCACGTGACGGCCGTCTACTATTTATCACGTGACGGCTGTCAAATATTTGTCACTTGACGGCCGTCAACTACTTATCACGTGACGGTCATCAACTATTTATCACGTGACGCTGTCAAATATTTCTCACGTGACGGCCGTCTACTATTTATCACGTGACGCTGTCAAATATTTATCACGTGACGGCCGTCAACTACTTACCACGTGACGGCCGTCAAATATTTCTCACTTGACGACCGTCAAATATTTATCCCGTGACAGCCGTCTACCATTTATCACGTGACGGCTGTCAAATATTTGTCACTTGTCGACCGCCAAATATTTATCACGTGACGGCTGTCAAATATTTTTAACTTGACGACCGTCAACTACTTATCACGTGACGGCCGTCAACCACTTACCACGTGACAGCCGTCTACTATTTATCACGTGACGGCCGTCGACTACTTATCACGTGACGGCCGTCGACTACTTATCACGTGACAGCCGTCAAATATTTATCACGTGACGGCCGTCAACTACTTACTACGTGACAGCCGTCTACTATTTATCACGTGACGGCTGTCAAATATTTGTCACTTGACGACCGTCAACTACTTATCACGTGACGGTCGTCTACTATTTATCACGTGACGGCTGTCAAATATTTCTCCCTTGACGACCGTCAACTACTTATCACGTGACGGCCGTCTACTATTTATCACGTGACGGCTGTCAAATATTTGTCACTTGACGGCCGTCAACTACTTATCACGTACGGTCATCAACTATTTATCACGTGACGCTGTCAAATATTTCTCACGTGATGGCCGTCTACTATTTATCGCGTGACGCTGTCAAATATTTATCACGTGACGGCCGTCAACTACTTACCACGTGACAGCCGTCTACTATTTATCACGTGACGGCTGTCAAATATTTGTCACTTGACGACCGTCAAATATTTATCACGTGACGGCTGTCAAATATTTTTAACTTGACGACCGTCAACTACTTATCACGTGACGGCCGTCAACTACTTACCACGTGACAGCCGTCTACTATTTATCACGTGACGGCCGTCAACTACTTACCACGTGACAGCCGTCTACTATTTATCACGTGACGGCCGTCGACTACTTATCACGTGACGGCCGTCGACTACTTATCACGTGACAGCCGTCAAATATTTATCACGTGACGGCCGTCAACTACTTACCACGTGACAGCCGTCTACTATTTATCACGTGACGGCTGTCAAATATTTGTCACTTGACGACCGTCAACTACTTATCACGTGACGGTCGTCTACTATTTATCACGTGACGGCTGTCAAATATTTCTCCCTTGACGACCGTCAAATATTTCTCCCTTGTCGACGGTCAAATATTTCTTCCTTGACGACCGTCAAATATTTCTTCCTTGACGACCGTCGAATATTTCTCCCTTGACCGTCAAATATTTTTCAGGTACGGCCGTCAAATATTTCTCACTTGACGACTCTCAAATATTTCTCCCTTGACGACCGTCAAATATTTAGATAGGTTAGGTTAGGCTAGGTTAGGTTAGGTTAGGTTAGGTTAGGTTAGGTTAGGTTAGGCTAGGCTAGGTTAGGTTAGGCTAGGTTAGGTTAGGTTAGGTTAGGTTAGGTTAGGTTAGGTTAGGTTAGGTTAGGCTAGGCTAGGTTAGGTTAGGTTAGGTTAGGTTAGGTTAGGCTTGACTAGGTTAGGCTAGGCTAGGCTAGGTTAGGCTAGGTTAGGTTAGGCTAGGTAAGGCTAGGTTAGGTTAGGCAAAGTTAGGTTGGGCTTGACAAGGTTAGTCTAGGCTAGGCTAGGTTAGGCTAGGTTAGGTTAGGATAGGATAGGTTAGGCTAGGTTAGGTTAGGAAAGGTTAGGCTAGGTTAGGTTAGGTAAGGCGGTTATCACGTGACGGCCGTCAAATATTTCTCACTTGACGACCGTCAACTACTTACCACGTGACAGCCGTCTACTATTTATCACGTGACGGCCGTCAACTACTTACCACGTGACAGCCGTCTACTATTTATCACGTGACGGCTGTCAAATATTTGTCACTTGACGACCGTCAACTACTTATCACGTGACGGTCGTCTACTATTTATCACGTGACGGCTGTCAAATATTTCTCCCTTGACGAACTTCAACTACTTATCACGTGACGGCCGTCTACTATTTATCACGTGACGGCTGTCAAATATTTGTCACTTGACGGCCGTCAACTACTTATTACGTGACGGTCATCAACTATTTATCACGTGACGCTGTCAAATATTTCTCACGTGACGGCCGTCTACTATTTATCACGTGACGCTGTCAAATATTTATCACGTGACGGCCGTCAACTACTTACCACGTGACGGCCGTCAAATATTTCTCACTTGACGACCGTCAAATATTTATCCCGTGACAGCCGTCTACTATTTATCACGTGACGGCTGTCAAATATTTGTCACTTGTCGACCGCCAAATATTTATCACGTGACGGCTGTCAAATATTTTTAACTTGACGACCGTCAACTACTTATCACGTGACGGCCGTCAACCACTTACCACGTGACAGCCGTCTACTATTTATCACGTGACGGCCGTCGACTACTTATCACGTGACGGCCGTCGACTACTTATCACGTGACAGCCGTCAAATATTTATCACGTGACGGCCGTCAACTACTTACTACGTGACAGCCGTCTACTATTTATCACGTGACGGCTGTCAAATATTTCTCCCTTGACGACCGTCAACTACTTATCACGTGACGGCCGTCTACTATTTATCACGTGACGGCTGTCAAATATTTGTCACTTGACGGCCGTCAACTACTTATCACGTACGGTCATCAACTATTTATCACGTGACGCTGTCAAATATTTCTCACGTGATGGCCGTCTACTATTTATCGCGTGACGCTGTCAAATATTTATCACGTGACGGCCGTCAACTACTTACCACGTGACAGCCGTCTACTATTTATCACGTGACGGCTGTCAAATATTAGTCACTTGACGACCGTCAAATATTTATCACGTGACGGCTGTCAAATATTTTTAACTTGACGACCGTCAACTACTTATCACGTGACGGCCGTCAA
This sequence comes from Desoria tigrina, assembly GCA_906901685.1. Classification (NCBI taxonomy): domain Eukaryota; kingdom Metazoa; phylum Arthropoda; class Collembola; order Entomobryomorpha; family Isotomidae; genus Desoria; species Desoria tigrina. The sequence goes on from CAJQTU010000005.1 coordinate 51,496, forward strand.
CTACTTACCACGTGACAGCCGTCTACTATTTATCACGTGACGGCCGTCAACTACTTACCACGTGACAGCCGTCTACTATTTATCACGTGACGGCCGTCGACTACTTATCACGTGACGGCCGTCGACTACTTATCACGTGACAGCCGTCAAATATTTATCACGTGACGGCCGTCAACTACTTACCACGTGACAGCCGTCTACTATTTATCACGTGACGGCTGTCAAATATTTGTCACTTGACGACCGTCAACTACTTATCACGTGACGGTCGTCTACTATTTATCACGTGACGGCTGTCAAATATTTCTCCCTTGACGACCGTCAAATATTTCTCCCTTGTCGACGGTCAAATATTTCTTCCTTGACGACCGTCAAATATTTCTTCCTTGACGACCGTCGAATATTTCTCCCTTGACCGTCAAATATTTTTCAGGTACGGCCGTCAAATATTTCTCACTTGACGACTCTCAAATATTTCTCCCTTGACGACCGTCAAATATTTAGATAGGTTAGGTTAGGCTAGGTTAGGTTAGGTTAGGTTAGGTTAGGTTAGGTTAGGTTAGGCTAGGCTAGGTTAGGTTAGGCTAGGTTAGGTTAGGTTAGGTTAGGTTAGGTTAGGTTAGGTTAGGTTAGGTTAGGCTAGGCTAGGTTAGGTTAGGTTAGGTTAGGTTAGGTTAGGCTTGACTAGGTTAGGCTAGGCTAGGCTAGGTTAGGCTAGGTTAGGTTAGGCTAGGTAAGGCTAGGTTAGGTTAGGCAAAGTTAGGTTGGGCTTGACAAGGTTAGTCTAGGCTAGGCTAGGTTAGGCTAGGTTAGGTTAGGATAGGATAGGTTAGGCTAGGTTAGGTTAGGAAAGGTTAGGCTAGGTTAGGTTAGGTAAGGCGGTTATCACGTGACGGCCGTCAAATATTTCTCACTTGACGACCGTCAACTACTTACCACGTGACAGCCGTCTACTATTTATCACGTGACGGCCGTCAACTACTTACCACGTGACAGCCGTCTACTATTTATCACGTGACGGCTGTCAAATATTTGTCACTTGACGACCGTCAACTACTTATCACGTGACGGTCGTCTACTATTTATCACGTGACGGCTGTCAAATATTTCTCCCTTGACGAACTTCAACTACTTATCACGTGACGGCCGTCTACTATTTATCACGTGACGGCTGTCAAATATTTGTCACTTGACGGCCGTCAACTACTTATTACGTGACGGTCATCAACTATTTATCACGTGACGCTGTCAAATATTTCTCACGTGACGGCCGTCTACTATTTATCACGTGACGCTGTCAAATATTTATCACGTGACGGCCGTCAACTACTTACCACGTGACGGCCGTCAAATATTTCTCACTTGACGACCGTCAAATATTTATCCCGTGACAGCCGTCTACTATTTATCACGTGACGGCTGTCAAATATTTGTCACTTGACGACCGCCAAATATTTATCACGTGACGGCTGTCAAATATTTTTAACTTGACGACCGTCAACTACTTATCACGTGACGGCCGTCAACTACTTACCACGTGACAGCCGTCTACTATTTATCACGTGACGGCCGTCGACTACTTATCACGTGACGGCCGTCGACTACTTATCACGTGACAGCCGTCAAATATTTATCACGTGACGGCCGTCAACTACTTACCACGTGACAGCCGTCTACTATTTATCACGTGACGGCTGTCAAATATTTGTCACTTGACGACCGTCAACTACTTATCACGTGACGGTCGTCTACTATTTATCACGTGACGGCTGTCAAATATTTCTCCCTTGACGACCGTCAACTACTTATCACGTGACGGCCGTCTACTATTTATCACGTGACGGCTGTCAAATATTTGTCACTTGACGGCCGTCAACTACTTATCACGTACGGTCATCAACTATTTATCACGTGACGCTGTCAAATATTTCTCACGTGATGGCCGTCTACTATTTATCGCGTGACGCTGTCAAATATTTATCACGTGATGGCCGTCAACTACTTACCACGTGACAGCCGTCTACTATTTATCACGTGACGGCCGTCAACTACTTACCACGTGACAGCCGTCTACTATTTATCACGTGACGGCTGTCAAATATTTGTCACTTGACGACCGTCAAATATTTATCACGTGACGGCTGTCAAATATTTTTAACTTGACGACCGTCAACTACTTATCACGTGACGGCCGTCAACTACTTACCACGTGACAGCCGTCTACTATTTATCACGTGACGGCCGTCGACTACTTATCACGTGACGGCCGTCGACTACTTATCACGTGACAGCCGTCAAATATTTATCACGTGACGGCCGTCAACTACTTACCACGTGACAGCCGTCTACTATTTATCACGTGACGGCTGTCAAATATTTGTCACTTGACGACCGTCAACTACTTATCACGTGACGGTCGTCTACTATTTATCACGTGACGCTGTCAAATATTTCTCACGTGATGGCCGTCTACTATTTATCGCGTGACGCTGTCAAATATTTATCACGTGATGGCCGTCAACTACTTACCACGTGACAGCCGTCTACTATTTATCACGTGACGGCCGTCAACTACTTACCACGTGACAGCCGTCTACTATTTATCACGTGACGGCTGTCAAATATTTGTCACTTGACGACCGTCAAATATTTATCACGTGACGGCTGTCAAATATTTTTAACTTGACGACCGTCAACTACTTATCACGTGACGGCCGTCAACTACTTACCACGTGACAGCCGTCTACTATTTATCACGTGACGGCTGTCAAATATTTATCACGTGACGGCCGTCAACTACTTACCACGTGACAGCCGTCAACTACTTATCACGTGACAGCCGTCAAATATTTATCACGTGACGGCCGTCAACTACTTACCACGTGACAGCCGTCTACTATTTATCACGTGACGGCCGTCGACTACTTATCACGTGACGGCCGTCGACTACTTATCACGTGACAGCCGTCAAATATTTATCACGTGACGGCCGTCAACTACTTACCACGTGACAGCCGTCTACTATTTATCACGTGACGGCTGTCAAATATTTGTCACTTGACGACCGTCAACTACTTATCACGTGACGGTCGTCTACTATTTATCACGTGACGGCTGTCAAATATTTCTCCCTTGACGACCGTCAAATATTTCTCCCTTGTCGACGGTCAAATATTTCTTCCTTGACGACCGTCAAATATTTCTTCCTTGACGACCGTCGAATATTTCTCCCTTGACCGTCAAATATTTTTCAGGTACGGCCGTCAAATATTTCTCACTTGACGACTCTCAAATATTTCTCCCTTGACGACCGTCAAATATTTAGATAGGTTAGGTTAGGCTAGGTTAGGTTAGGTTAGGTTAGGTTAGGTTAGGTTAGGTTAGGTTAGGTTAGGTTAGGCTAGGCTAGGTTAGGTTAGGCTAGGTTAGGCTAGGTTAGGTTAGGCTAGGCTAGATTAGGCTTAGTTAAGTTAGGTTAGGTTAGGTTAGGTTAGGTTAGGTTAGGTTAGGCTAGGCTAGGTTAGGTTAGGTTAGGTTAGGTTAGGTTAGGCTTGACTAGGTTAGGCTAGGCTAGGCTAGGTTAGGCTAGGTTAGGTTAGGCTAGGTAAGGCTAGGTTAGGTTAGGCAAAGTTAGGTTGGGCTTGACAAGGTTAGTCTAGGCTAGGTTAGGCTAGGTTAGGTTAGGATAGGATAGGTTAGGCTAGGTTAGTTTAGGAAAGGTTAGGCTAGGTTAGGTTAGGTAAGGCGGTTATCACGTGACGGCCGTCAAATATTTCTCACTTGACGACCGTCAACTACTTACCACGTGACAGCCGTCTACTATTTATCACGTGACGGCCGTCAACTACTTACCACGTGACAGCCGTCTACTATTTATCACGTGACGGCTGTCAAATATTTGTCACTTGACGACCGTCAACTACTTATCACGTGACGGTCGTCTACTATTTATCACGTGACGGCTGTCAAATATTTCTCCCTTGACGAACTTCAACTACTTATCACGTGACGGCCGTCTACTATTTATCACGTGACGGCTGTCAAATATTTGTCACTTGACGGCCGTCAACTACTTATCACGTGACGGTCATCAACTATTTATCACGTGACGCTGTCAAATATTTCTCACGTGACGGCCGTCTACTATTTATCACGTGACGCTGTCAAATATTTATCACGTGACGGCCGTCAACTACTTACCACGTGACGGCCGTCAAATATTTCTCACTTGACGACCGTCAAATATTTATCCCGTGACAGCCGTCTACTATTTATCACGTGACGGCTGTCAAATATTTGTCACTTGACGACCGCCAAATATTTATCACGTGACGGCTGTCAAATACTTTTAACTTGACGACCGTCAACTACTTATCACGTGACGGCCGTCAACTACTTACCACGTGACAGCCGTCTACTATTTATCACGTGACGGCCGTCGACTACTTATCACGTGACGGCCGTCGACTACTTATCACGTGACAGCCGTCAAATATTTATCACGTGACGGCCGTCAACTACTTACCACGTGACAGCCGTCTACTATTTATCACGTGACGGCCGTCGACCACTTATCACGTGACGGCCGTCGACTACTTATCACGTGACAGCCGTCAAATATTTATCACGTGACGGCCGTCAACTACTTACCACGTGACAGCCGTCTACTATTTATCACGTGACGGCTGTCAAATATTTGTCACTTGACGACCGTCAACTACTTATCACGTGACGGTCGTCTACTATTTATCACGTGACGGCTGTCAAATATTTCTCCCTTGACGACCGTCAACTACTTATCACGTGACGGCCGTCTACTATTTATCACGTGACGGCTGTCAAATATTTGTCACTTGACGGCCGTCAACTACTTATCACGTACGGTCATCAAGTATTTATCACGTGACGCTGTCAAATATTTCTCACGTGATGGCCGTCTACTATTTATCGCGTGACGCTGTCAAATATTTATCACGTGACGGCCGTCAACTACTTACCACGTGACAGCCGTCTACTATTTATCACGTGACGGCCGTCAACTACTTACCACGTGACAGCCGTCTACTATTTATCACGTGACGGCTGTCAAATATTTGTCACTTGACGACCGTCAAATATTTATCACGTGACGGCTGTCAAATATTTTTAACTTGACGACCGTCAACTACTTATCACGTGACGGCCGTCAACTACTTACCACGTGACAGCCGTCTACTATTTATCACGTGACGGCCGTCGACTACTTATCACGTGACGGCCGTCGACTACTTATCACGTGACAGCCGTCAAATATTTATCACGTAACGGCCGTCAACTACTTACCACGTGACAGCCGTCTACTATTTATCACGTGACGGCTGTCAAATATTTGTCACTTGACGACCGTCAACTACGTATCACGTGACGGTCGTCTACTATTTATCACGTGACGGCTGTCAAATATTTCTCCCTTGACGACCGTCAAATATTTCTCCCTTGTCGACGGTCAAATATTTCTTCCTTGACGACCGTCAAATATTTCTTCCTTGACGACCGTCGAATATTTCTCCCTTGACCGTCAAATATTTTTCAGGTACGGCCGTCAAATATTTCTCACTTGACGACTCTCAAATATTTCTCCCTTGACGACCGTCAAATATTTAGATAGGTTAGGTTAGGCTAGGTTAGGTTAGGTTAGGTTAGGTTAGGTTAGGTTAGGTTAGGCAAAGTTAGGTTGGGCTTGACAAGGTTAGTCTAGGCTAGGCTAGGTTAGGCTAGGTTAGGTTAGGATAGGATAGGTTAGGCTAGGTTAGGTTAGGAAAGGTTAGGCTAGGTTAGGTTAGGTAAGGCGGTTATCACGTGACGGCCGTCAAATATTTCTCACTTGACGACCTTCAACTACTTACCACGTGACAGCCGTCTACTATTTATCACGTGACGGCCGTCAACTACTTACCACGTGACAGCCGTCTACTATTTATCACGTGACGGCTGTCAAATATTTGTCACTTGACGACCGTCAACTACTTATCACGTGACGGTCGTCTACTATTTATCACGTGACGGCTGTCAAATATTTCTCCCTTGACGACCGTCAACTACTTATCACGTGACGGCCGTCTACTATTTATCACGTGACGACTCTCAAATATTTCTCCCTTGACGACCGTCAACTACTTATCACGTGACGGTCGTCTACTATTTATCACGTGACGGCTGTCAAATATTTCTCCCTTGACGAACTTCAACTACTTATCACGTGACGGCCGTCTACTATTTATCACGTGACGGCTGTCAAATATTGGTCACTTGACGGCCGTCAACTACTTATCACGTGACGGTCATCAACTATTTATCACGTGACGCTGTCAAATATTTATCACGTGACGGCCGTCAACTACTTACCACGTGACAGCCGTCTACTATTTATCACGTGACGGCCGTCAACTACTTACCACGTGACAGCCGTCTACTATTTATCACGTGACGGCTGTCAAATATTTGTCACTTGACGACCGTCAAATATTTATCACGTGACGGCTGTCAAATATTTGTCACTTGACGGCCGTCAACTACTTATCACGTGACGGTCATCAACTATTTATCACGTGACGCTGTCAAATATTTCTCACGTGACGGCCGTCTACTATTTATCACGTGACGGCCGTCGACTACTTATCACGTGACAGCCGTCAAATATTTATCACGTGACGGCCGTCAACTACTTACCACGTGACAGCCGTCTACTATTTATCACGTGACGGCTGTCAAATATTTGTCACTTGACGACCGTCAACTACTTATCACGTGACGGTCGTCTACTATTTATCACGTGACGGCTGTCAAATATTTCTCCCTTGACGACCGTCAAATATTTCTCCCTTGTCGACGGTCAAATATTTCTTCCTTGACGACCGTCAAATATTTCTTCCTTGACGACCGTCGAATATTTCTCCCTTGACCGTCAAATATTTTTCAGGTACGGCCGTCAAATATTTCTCACTTGACGACTCTCAAATATTTCTCCCTTGACGACCGTCAAATATTTAGATAGGTTAGGTTAGGCTAGGTTAGGTTAGGTTAGGTTAGGTTAGGTTAGGTTAGGTTAGGTTAGGTTAGGTTAGGCTAGGCTAGGTTAGGTTAGGCTAGGTTAGGCTAGGTTAGGTTAGGCTAGGCTAGATTAGGCTTAGTTAAGTTAGGTTAGGTTAGGTTAGGTTAGGTTAGGTTAGGTTAGGCTAGGCTAGGTTAGGTTAGGTTAGGTTAGGTTAGGTTAGGCTTGACTAGGTTAGGCTAGGCTAGGCTAGGTTAGGCTAGGTTAGGTTAGGCTAGGTAAGGCTAGGTTAGGTTAGGCAAAGTTAGGTTGGGCTTGACAAGGTTAGTCTAGGCTAGGCTAGGTTAGGCTAGGTTAGGTTAGGATAGGATAGGTTAGGCTAGGTTAGGTTAGGAAAGGTTAGGCTAGGTTAGGTTAGGTAAGGCGGTTATCACGTGACGGCCGTCAAATATTTCTCACTTGACGACCGTCAACTACTTACCACGTGACAGCCGTCTACTATTTATCACGTGACGGCCGTCAACTACTTACCACGTGACAGCCGTCTACTATTTATCACGTGACGGCTGTCAAATATTTGTCACTTGACGACCGTCAACTACTTATCACGTGACGGTCGTCTACTATTTATCACGTGACGGCTGTCAAATATTTCTCCCTTGACGAACTTCAACTACTTATCACGTGACGGCCGTCTACTATTTATCACGTGACGGCTGTCAAATATTTGTCACTTGACGGCCGTCAACTACTTATCACGTGACGGTCATCAACTATTTATCACGTGACGCTGTCAAATATTTCTCACGTGACGGCCGTCTACTATTTATCACGTGACGCTGTCAAATATTTATCACGTGACGGCCGTCAACTACTTACCACGTGACGGCCGTCAAATATTTCTCACTTGACGACCGTCAAATATTTATCCCGTGACAGCCGTCTACTATTTATCACGTGACGGCTGTCAAATATTTGTCACTTGACGACCGCCAAATATTTATCACGTGACGGCTGTCAAATATTTTTAACTTGACGACCGTCAACTACTTATCACGTGACGGCCGTCAACTACTTACCACGTGACAGCCGTCTACTATTTATCACGTGACGGCCGTCGACTACTTATCACGTGACGGCCGTCAACTACTTACCACGTGACAGCCGTCTACTATTTATCACGTGACGGCTGTCAAATATTTGTCACTTGACGACCGTCAACTACTTATCACGTGACGGTCGTCTACTATTTATCACGTGACGGCTGTCAAATATTTCTCCCTTGACGACCGTCAACTACTTATCACGTGACGGCCGTCTACTATTTATCACGTGACGGCTGTCAAATATTTGTCACTTGACGGCCGTCAACTACTTATCACGTACGGTCATCAACTATTTATCACGTGACGCTGTCAAATATTTCTCACGTGATGGCCGTCTACTATTTATCGCGTGACGCTGTCAAATATTTATCACGTGACGGCCGTCAACTACTTACCACGTGACAGCCGTCTACTATTTATCACGTGACGGCCGTCAACTACTTACCACGTGACAGCCGTCTACTATTTATCACGTGACGGCTGTCAAATATTTGTCACTTGACGACCGTCAAATATTTATCACGTGACGGCTGTCAAATATTTTTAACTTGACGACCGTCAACTACTTATCACGTGACGGCCGTCAACTACTTACCACGTGACAGCCGTCTACTATTTATCACGTGACGGCCGTCGACTACTTATCACGTGACGGCCGTCGACTACTTATCACGTGACAGCCGTCAAATATTTATCACGTAACGGCCGTCAACTACTTACCGACATATTTAAGTCCCAGCCTAATACTTGTAACCGTGTCACGAGACAGGGAGATAACTGTACACTAATAGAACATAACACCGTGCTATTTAGTCACTCGGTACAATATTATTCCACACTGTTATGGAACCGTTTCCCCCCAGTCATAAAGACTTGTGACCCTCAAAAGGTTAACTTTCGATCTGCTACGATTGAATGGATCATAAACGATCAAAGAAATCAAATGTATACCACGTAAGCAAATTCTATTAGTATTTAGTATGTACTGCTCAAATCTAATTTTAATTTAATTTAATTGTTTTTCTCTCATTATCACTACCCTATTCTTAAGTCACATCTACGTAATTTTAGCTATTTATATTTGTGCGACCTGGGGGAGACCAGACTTACTTTGTTTGACCGGATGTATCGCAAGAAAAATAAAGGCTACAAGAACAAGAACAAGAACCACGTGACAGCCGTCTACTATTTATCACATGACGGCTGTCAAATATTTGTCACTTGACGACCGTCAACTACTTATCACGTGACGGTCGTCTACTATTTATCACGTGACGGCTGTCAAATATTTCTCCCTTGACGACCGTCAAATATTTCTCCCTTGTCGACGGTCAAATATTTCTTCCTTGACGACCGTCAAATATTTCTTCCTTGACGACCGTCGAATATTTCTCCCTTGACCGTCAAATATTTTTCAGGTACGGCCGTCAAATATTTCTCACTTGACGACTCTCAAATATTTCTCCCTTGACGACCGTCAAATATTTAGATAGGTTAGGTTAGGCTAGGTTAGGTTAGGTTAGGTTAGGTTAGGTTAGGTTAGGTTAGGTTAAGCAAAGTTAGGTTGGGCTTGACAAGGTTAGTCTAGGCTAGGCTAGGTTAGGCTAGGTTAGGTTAGGATAGGATAGGTTAGGCTAGGTTAGGTTAGGAAAGGTTAGGCTAGGTTAGGTTAGGTAAGGCGGTTATCACGTGACGGCCGTCAAATATTTCTCACTTGACGACCTTCAACTACTTACCATGTGACAGCCGTCTACTATTTATCACGTGACGGCCGTCAACTACTTACCACGTGACAGCCGTCTACTATTTATCACGTGACGGCTGTCAAATATTTGTCACTTGACGACCGTCAACTACTTATCACGTGACGGTCGTCTACTATTTATCACGTGACGGCTGTCAAATATTTCTCCCTTGACGACCGTCAACTACTTATCACGTGACGGCCGTCTACTATTTATCACGTGACGACTCTCAAATATTTCTCCCTTGACGACCGTCAAATATTTAGATAGGTTAGGTTAGGCTAGGTTAGGTTAGGTTAGGTTAGGTTAGGTTAGGTTAGGTTAGGTTAGGTTAGGTTAGGTTAGGCTAGGCTAGGTTAGGTTAGGCTAGGTTAGGTTAGGCTAGGTTAGGTTAGGCTAGGTTAGGTTAGGCTAGGTTAGGTTAGGCTAGGCTAGGTTAGGCTTAGTTAAGTTAGGTTAGGTTAGGTTAGGTTAGGTTAGGTTAGGTTAGGTTAGGCTTGACTAGGTTAGGCTAGGCTAGGCTAGGTTAGGCTAGGTTAGGTTAGGCTAGGCTAGGTTAGGTTAGGCTAGGTTAGGTTAGGCTAGGTTAGGTTAGGCTAGGCTAGGTTAGGCTTAGTTAAGTTAGATTAGGTTAGGTTAGGTTGGGTTAGGTTAGGTTAGGTTAGGTTAGGCTAGGCTAGGTTAGGTTAGGTTAGGTTAGGTTAGGTTAGGCTTGACTAGGTTAGGCTAGGTTAGGTTAGGCTAGGTAAGGCTAGGTTAGGTTAGGCAAAGTTAGGTTGGGCTTGACAAGGTTAGTCTAGGCTAGGCTAGGTTAGGCTAGGTTAGGTTAGGATAGGATAGGTTTGGCTAGGTTAGGTTAGGAAAGGTTAGGCTAGGTTAGGTTAGGTAAGGCGGTTATCACGTGACGGCCGTCAAATATTTTTTACTTGACGACCGTCAACTACTTACCACGTGACAGCCGTCTACTATTTATCACTTGACGGCCGTCAACTACTTACCACGTGACAGCCGTCTACTATTTATCACGTGACGGCTGTCAAATATTTGTCACTTGACGACCGTCAAATATTTATCACGTGACGGCTGTCAAATATTTTTAACTTGACGACCGTCAACTACTTATCACGTGACGGCCGTCAAGTACTTACCACGTGACAGCCGTCTACTATTTATCACGTGACGGCCGTCAACTACTTACCACGTGACAGCCGTCTACTATTTATCACGTGACGGCTGTCAAATATTTGTCACTTGACGGCCGTCAACTACTTACCACGTGACAGCCGTCTACTATTTATCACGTGACGGCTGTCCAATATTTGTCACTTGACGACCGTCAACTACTTATCACGTGACGGTCGTCTACTATTTATCACTTGACGGCTGTCAAATATTTCTCCCTTGACGACCGTCAACTACTTATCACGTGACGGCCGTCTACTATTTATCACGTGACGGCTGTCAAATATTTGTCACTTGACGGCCGTCAACTACTTATCACGTGACGGTCATCAACTATTTATCACGTGACGCTGTCAAATATTTCTCACGTGACGGCCGTCTATTATTTATCACGTGACGCTGTCAAATATTTATCACGTGACGGCCGTCAACTACTTACCACGTGACGGCCGTCAAGTACTTACCACGTGACAGCCGTCTACTATTTATCACGTGACGGCCGTCAACTACTTACCACGTGACAGCCGTCTACTATTTATCACGTGACGGCTGTCAAATATTTGTCACTTGACGGCCGTCAACTACTTACCACGTGACAGCCGTCTACTATTTATCACGTGACGGCTGTCCAATATTTGTCACTTGACGACCGTCAACTACTTACCACGTGACAGCCGTCTACTATTTATCACGTGACGGCTGTCAAATATTTGTCACTTGACGACCGTCAACTACTTATCACGTGACGGTCGTCTACTATTTATCACGTGACGGCTGTCAAATATTTCTCCCTTGACGACCGTCAACTACTTATCACGTGACGGCCGTCTACTATTTATCACGTGACGACTCTCAAATATTTCTCCCTTGACGACCGTCAAATATTTAGATAGGTTAGGTTAGGCTAGGTTAGGTTAGGTTAGGTTAGGTTAGGTTAGGTTAGGTTAGGTTAGGTTAGGTTAGGTTAGGTTAGGCTAGGCTAGGTTAGGTTAGGCTAGGTTAGGTTAGGCTAGGTTAGGTTAGGCTAGGTTAGGTTAGGCTAGGTTAGGTTAGGCTAGGCTAGGTTAGGCTTAGTTAAGTTAGGTTAGGTTAGGTTAGGTTAGGTTAGGTTAGGTTAGGTTAGGTTAGGCTTGACTAGGTTAGGCTAGGCTAGGCTAGGTTAGGCTAGGTTAGGTTAGGCTAGGCTAGGTTAGGTTAGGCTAGGTTAGGTTAGGCTAGGTTAGGTTAGGCTAGGCTAGGTTAGGCTTAGTTAAGTTAGATTAGGTTAGGTTAGGTTGGGTTAGGTTAGGTTAGGTTAGGTTAGGTTAGGCTAGGCTAGGTTAGGTTAGGTTAGGTTAGGTTAGGTTAGGCTTGACTAGGTTAGGCTAGGTTAGGTTAGGCTAGGTAAGGCTAGGTTAGGTTAGGCAAAGTTAGGTTGGGCTTGACAAGGTTAGTCTAGGCTAGGCTAGGTTAGGCTAGGTTAGGTTAGGATAGGATAGGTTTGGCTAGGTTAGGTTAGGAAAGGTTAGGCTAGGTTAGGTTAGGTAAGGCGGTTATCACGTGACGGCCGTCAAATATTTGTCACTTGACGACCGTCAAATATTTATCACGTGACGGCTGTCAAATATTTTTAACTTGACGACCGTCAACTACTTATCACGTGACGGCCGTCAACTACTTACCACGTGACAGCCGTCTACTATTTATCACGTGACGGCCGTCGACTACTTATCACGTGACGGCCGTCGACTACTTATCACGTGACAGCCGTCAAATATTTATCACGTGACGGCCGTCAACTACTTACCACGTGACAGCCGTCTACTATTTATCACGTGACGGCTGTCCAATATTTGTCACTTGACGACCGTCAACTACTTATCACGTGACGGTCGTCTACTATTTATCACGTGACGGCTGTCAAATATTTGTCACTTGACGGCCGTCAACTACTTATCACGTGACGGTCATCAACTATTTATCACGTGACGCTGTCAAATATTTCTCACGTGACGGCCGTCTACTATTTATCACGTGACGCTGTCAAATATTTATCACGTGACGGCCGTCAACTACTTACCACGTGACGACCGTCAAATATTTATCCCGTGACAGCCGTCTACTATTTATCACGTGACGGCTGTCAAATATTTGTCACTTGACGACCGCCAAATATTTATCACGTGACGGCTGTCAAATATTTTTAACTTGACGACCGTCAACTACTTATCACGTGACGGCCGTCGACTACTTATCACGTGACGGCCGTCGACTACTTACCACGTGACAGCCGTCTACTATTTATCACGTGACGGCTGTCAAATATTTGTCACTTGACGACCGTCAACTACTTATCACGTGACGGTCGTCTACTATTTATCACGTGACGGCTGTCAAATATTTCTCCCTTGACGACCGTCAACTACTTATCACGTGATGGCCGTCTACTATTTATCACGTGACGCTGTCAAATATTTATCACGTGACGGCCGTCAACTACTTACCACGTGACAGCCGTCTACTATTTATCACGTGACGGCTGTCAAATATTTGTCACTTGACGACCGTCAAATATTTATCACGTGACGGCTGTCAAATATTTTTAACTTGACGACCGTCAACTACTTATCACGTGACGGCCGTCAACTACTTACCACGTGACAGCCGTCTACTATTTATCACGTGACGGCCGTCGACTACTTATCACGTGACGGCCGTCGACTACTTATCACGTGACAGCCGTCAAATATTTATCACGTGACGGCCGTCAACTACTTACCACGTGACAGCCGTCTACTATTTATCACGTGACGGCTGTCAAATATTTGTCACTTGACGACCGTCAACTACTTATCACGTGACGGTCGTCTACTATTTATCACGTGACGGCTGTCAAATATTTCTCCCTTGACGACCGTCAAATATTTCTCCCTTGTCGACGGTCAAATATTTCTTCCTTGACGACCGTCAAATATTTCTTCCTTGACGACCGTCGAATATTTCTCCCTTGACCGTCAAATATTTTTCAGGTACGGCCGTCAAATATTTCTCACTTGACGACTCTCAAATATTTCTCCCTTGACGACCGTCAAATATTTAGATAGGTTAGGTTAGGCTAGGTTAGGTTAGGTTAGGTTAGGTTAGGTTAGGTTAGGTTAGGTTAGGTTAGGTTAGGCTAGGCTAGGTTAGGTTAGGCTAGGTTAGGTTAGGCTAGGTTAGGTTAGGCTAGGCTAGATTAGGCTTAGTTAAGTTAGGTTAGGTTAGGTTAGGTTAGGTTAGGTTAGGTTAGGCTAGGCTAGGCTAGGTTAGGTTAGGTTAGGTTAGGTTAGGTTAGGCTTGACTAGGTTAGGCTAGGCTAGGCTAGGTTAGGCTAGGTTAGGTTAGGCTAGGTAAGGCTAGGTTAGGTTAGGCAAAGTTAGGTTGGGCTTGACAAGGTTAGTCTAGGCTAGGCTAGGTTAGGCTAGGCTAGGCTAGGTTAGGCTAGGTTAGGTTAGGCTAGGTAAGGCTAGGTTAGGTTAGGCAAAGTTAGGTTGGGCTTGACAAGGTTAGTCTAGGCTAGGCTAGGTTAGGCTAGGTTAGGTTAGGATAGGATAGGTTAGGCTAGGTTAGGTTGGGAAAGGTTAGGCTAGGTTAGGTTAGGTAAGGCGGTTATCACGTGACGGCCGTCAAATATTTCTCACTTGACGACCGTCAACTACTTACCACGTGACAGCCGTCTACTATTTATCACGTGACGGCCGTCAACTACTTACCACGTGACAGCCGTCTACTATTTATCACGTGACGGCTGTCAAATATTTGTCACTTGACGACCGTCAACTACTTATCACGTGACGGTCGTCTACTATTTATCACGTGACGGCTGTCAAATATTTCTCCCTTGACGACCGTCAACTACTTATCACGTGTCGGCCGTCTACTATTTATCACGTGACGACTCTCAAATATTTCTCCCTTGACGACCGTCAAATATTTAGATAGGTTAGGTTAGGCTAGGTTAGGTTAGGTTAGGTTAGGTTAGGTTAGGTTAGGTTAGGTTAGGTTAGGTTAGGTTAGGCTAGGCTAGGTTAGGTTAGGTTAGGTTAGGTTAGGTTAGGCTTGACTAGGTTAGGCTAGGCTAGGCTAGGTTAGGCTAGGTTAGGTTAGGCTAGGTAAGGCTAGGTTAGGTTAGGCTAGGTAAGGCTAGGTTAGGTTAGGCAAAGTTAGGTTGGGCTTGACAAGGTTAGTCTAGGCTAGGCTAGGTTAGGCTAGGTTAGGTTAGGTTAGGTTAGATTAGGTTAGGTTAGGTTAGGCTAGGTTAGGTTAGGCTAGGCTAGGTTAGGTTAGGCTAGGTTAGGTTAGGCTAGGTTAGGTTAGGCTAGGCTAGGTTAGGCTTAGTTAAGTTAGGTTAGGTTAGGTTAGGTTAGGTTAGGTTAGGTTAGGCTAGGCTAGGTTAGGTTAGGTTAGGTTAGGTTAGGCTTGACTAGGTTAGGCTAGGCTAGGCTAGGTTAGGCTAGGTTAGGTTAGGCAAAGTTAGGTTGGGCTTGACAAGGTTAGTCTAGGCTAGGCTAGGTTAGGCTAGGTTAGGTTAGGTTAAGTTAGGTTAGGCTAGGTTAGGTTAGGCTAGGTTAGGTTAGGCTAGGCTAGGTTAGGTTAGGCTAGGTTAGGTTAGGCTAGGTTAGGTTAGGCTAGGTTAGGTTAGGCTAGGCTAGGTTAGGCTTAGTTAAGTTAGGTTAGGTTAGGTTAGGTTAGGTTAGGTTAGGTTAGGCTAGGTTAGGTTAGGTTAGGCTAGGTTAGGCTTGACTAGGTTAGGCTAGGCTAGGCTAGGTTAGGCTAGGTTAGGTTAGGCTAGGTAAGGCTAGGTTAGGTTAGGCAAAGTTAGGTTGGGCTTGACAAGGTTAGTCTAGGCTAGGCTAGGTTAGGCTAGGTTAGGTTAGGATAGGATAGGTTAGGCTAGGTTAGGTTAGGTTAGGAAATTTTAGGCTAGGTTAGGTTAGGTAAGGCGGTTATCACGTGACGGCCGTCAAATATTTCTCACTTGACGACCGTCAAATATTTATCACGTGACAGCCGTCTACTATTTATCACGTGACGGCTGTCAAATATTTCTCACTTGACGACCGTCAAATATTTATCACGTGACGGCTGTCAAATATTTGTCACTTGACGACCGTCAAATATTTATCACGTGACGGCTGTCAAATATTTTTAACTTGCGACCGTCAACTACTTATCACGTGACGGCCGTCAACTACTTACCACGTGACAGCCGTCTACTATTTATCACGTGACGGCCTTCGACTACTTATCACGTGACGGCCGTCGACTACTTATCACGTGACTGCCGTCAAATATTTATCACGTGACGGCCGTCAACTACTTACCACGTGACAGCCGTCTACTATTTATCACGTGACGGCTGTCAAAATTTTGTCACTTGACGACCGTCAACTACTTATCACGTGACGGTCGACTACTATTTATCACGTGACGGCTGTCAAATATTTCTCCCTTGACGACCGTCAAATATTTCTCCCTTGTCGACGGTCAAATGTTTCTTCCTTGACGACCGTCAAATATTTCTTCCTTGACGACCGTCGAATATTTCTTCCTTGACGACCGTCAAATATTTCTCCCTTGACGACCGTCGAATATTTCTCCCTTGACCGTCAAATATTTTTCAGGTACGGCCGTCAAATATTTCTCACTTGACGACTCTCAAATATTTCTCCCTTGACGACCGTCAAATATTTAGATAGGTTAGGTTAGGCTAGGTTAGGTTAGGTTAGGTTAGGTTAGGTTAGGTTAGGTTAGGTTAGGCTAGGCTAGGTTAGGTTAGGCTAGGTTAGGTTAGGCTAGGTTAGGTTAGGCTAGGCTAGATTAGGCTTAGTTAAGTTAGGTTAGGTTAGGTTAGGTTAGGTTAGGTTAGGTTAGGCTAGGCTAGGTTAGGTTAGGTTAGGTTAGGTTAGGTTAGGCTTGACTAGGTTAGGCTAGGCTAGGCTAGGTTAGGCTAGGTTAGGTTAGGCTAGGTAAGGCTAGGTTAGGTTAGGCAAAGTTAGGTTGGGCTTGACAAGGTTAGTCTAGGCTAGGCTAGGTTAGGCTAGGTTAGGTTAGGATAGGTTAGGCTAGGTTAGGTTAGGAAAGGTTAGGCTAGGTTAGGTTAGGTAAGGCGGTTATCACGTGACGGCCGTCAAATATTTCTCACTTGACGACCGTCAACTACTTACCACGTGACAGCCGTCTACTATTTATCACGTGACGGCCGTCAACTACTTAAAACGTGACAGCCGTCTACTATTTATCACGTGACGGCTGTCAAATATTTGTCACTTGACGACCGTCAAATATTTATCACGTGACGGCTGTCAAATATTTTTAACTTGACGACCGTCAACTACTTACCACGTGACAGCCGTCTACTATTTATCACGTGACGGCCGTCAACTACTTACCACGTGACAGCCGTCTACTATTTATCACGTGACGGCCGTCCACTACTTATCACGTGACGCCCGTCGACTATTTATCACGTGACGGCCGTCGACTACTTATCACGTGACGGCCGTCGACTATTTATCACGTGACGGCCGTCGACTACTTATCACGTGACGGCCGTCGACTACTTATCACGTGACAGCCGTCAAATATTTATCACGTGACGGCCGTCAACTACTTACTACGTGACAGCCGTCTACTATTTATCACGTGACGGCCGTCGACTACTTATCACGTGACGGCCGTCTACTATTTATCACGTGACGGCCGTCGACTACTTATCACGTGACGGCCGTCGACTACTTATCACGTGACAGCCGTCAAATATTTATCAGGTGACGGCCGTCAACTACTTACCACTTGACAGCCGTCTACTATTTATCACGTGACGCTGTCAAATATTTATCACGTGACGGCCGTCAACTACTTACCACGTGACAGCCGTCTACTATTTATCACGTGACGGCCGTCAAATACTTACCACGTGACAGCCGTCTACTATTTATCACGTGACGGCTGTCAAATATTTGTCACTTTACGACCGTCAACTACTTATCACGTGACAGCCGTCTACTATTTATCACGTGACGGCTGTCAACTACTTACCACGTGACAGCCGTCTACTATTTATCACGTGACGGCCGTCGACTACTTATCACGTGACGGCCGTCGACTACTTATCACGTGACAGCCGTCAAATATTTATCACGTGACGGCCGTCAACTACTTACCACTTGACAGCCGTCTACTATTTATCACGTGACGGCTGTCAAATATTTGTCACTTGACAGCCGTCTACTATTTATCACGTGACGGCCGTCGACTACTTATCACGTGACGGCCGTCGACTATTTATCACGTGACGGCAGTCGACTACTTATCACGTGACGGCCGTCGACTACTTATCACGTGACAGCCGTCAAATATTTATCACGTGACGGCCGTCAACTACTTACCACTTGACAGCCGTCTACTATTTATCACGTGACGGCTGTCAAATATTTGTCACTTGACGACCGTCAACTACTTATCACGTGACGGCCGTCTACTATTTATCACGTGACGGCTGTCAAGTATTTGTCACTTGACGGCCGTCAACTACTTATCACGTGACGGTCATCAACTATTTATCACGTGACGCTGTCAAATATTTCTCACGTGACGGCCGTCTACTATTTATCACGTGACGCTGTCAAATATTTATCACGTGACGGCCGTCAACTACTTACCACGTGACAGCCGTCTACTATTTATCACGTGACGGCCGTCAACTACTTACCACGTGACAGCCGTCTACTATTTATCACGTGACGGCTGTCAAATATTTGTCACTTGACGACCGTCAACTACTTATCACGTGACAGCCGTCTACTATTTATCACGTGACGGCTGTCAAATATTTGTCACTTGACGACCGTCAACTACTTATCACGTGACGGCCGTCTACTATTTATCACGTGACGCTGTCAAATATTTCTCACGTGACGGCCGTCTACTATTTATCACGTGACGCTGTCAAATATTTATCACGTGACGGCCGTCAACTACTTACCACGTGACAGCCGTCTACTATTTATCACGTGACGGTTGTCAACTACTTACCACGTGACAGATGTCTACTATTTATCACGTGACGGCCGTCAAATATTTATCAGGTGACGGCCGTCAACTACTTACCACTTGACAGCCGTCTACTAATTATCAGGTGACGGCCGTCAACTACTTACCACTTGACAGCCGTCTACTATTTATCACGTGACGCTGTCAAATATTTATCACGTGACGGCCGTCAACTACTTACCACGTGACAGCCGTCTACTATTTATCACGTGACGGCCGTCAACTACTTACCACGTGACAGCCGTCTACTATTTATCACGTGACGCTGTCAAATATTTATCACGTGACGGCCGTCTACTATTTATCACGTGACGCTGTCAAATATTTCTCACGTGACGGCCGTCTACTATTTATCACGTGACGCTGTCAAATATTTATCACGTGACGGCCGTCAACTACTTACCACGTGACAGCCGTCTACTATTTATCACGTGACGGTTGTCAACTACTTTCCACGTGACAGCCGTCTACTATTTATCACGTGACGCTGTCAAATATTTATCACGTGACGACCGTCAACTACTTATCACGTGACAGCCGTCTACTATTTATCACGTGACGGCTGTCAACTACTTACCACGTGACAGCCGTCTACTATTTATCACGTGACGGCCGTCAAATATTTATCAGGTGACGGCCGTCAACTACTTACCACTTGACAGCCGTCTACTATTTATCAGGTGACGGCCGTCAACTACTTACCACTTGACAGCCGTCTACTATTTATCACGTGACGCTGTCAAATATTTATCACGTGACGGCCGTCAAATATTTATCACGTGACGGCTGTCAAATATTTGTCACGTGACGACCGTCAACTACTTACCACGTGATAGCCGTCTACTATTTATCACGTGACGGCCGTCAAATATTTATCAGGTGACGGCCGTCAACTACTTACCACTTGACTGCCGTCTACTATTTATCAGGTGACGGCCGTCAACTACTTACCACTTGACAGCCGTCTACTATTTATCACGTGACGCTGTCAAATATTTATCACGTGACGGCCGTCAACTACTTACCACGTGACAGCCGTCTACTATTTATCACGTGACGGCTGTCAAATATTTGTCACTTGACGACCGTCAACTACTTATCACGTGACAGCCGTCTACTATTTATCACGTGACGGCTGTCAACTACTTACCACGTGACAGCCGTCTACTATTTATCACGTGACGGCCGTCGACTACTTATCACGTGACGGCCGTCGACTACTTATCACGTGACAGCCGTCAAATATTTATCACGTGACGGCCGTCAACTACTTACCACTTGACAGCCGTCTACTATTTATCACGTGACGGCTGTCAACTACTTATCATTTGACGGCCGTCGACTATTTATCACGTGACGGCCGTCGACTACTTATCACGTGACGGCCGTCGACTACTTATCACGTGACAGCCGTCAAATATTTATCACGTGACGGCCGTCAACTACTTACCACTTGACAGCCGTCTACTATTTATCACGTGACGGCTGTCAAATATTTGTCACTTGACGACCGTCAACTACTTATCACGTGACGGGCGTCTACTATTTATCACGTGACGGCTGTCAAATATTTGTCACTTGACGGCCGTCAACTACTTATCACGTGACGGTCATCAACTATTTATCACGTGACGCTGTCAAATATTTCTCACGTGACGGCTGTCAAATATTTGTCACTTGACGACCGTCAACTACTTATCACGTGACGGCTGTCAAATATTTGTCACTTGACGGCCGTCAACTACTTATCACGTGACGGTCATCAACTATTTATCACGTGACGCTGTCAAATATTTCTCACGTGACGGCTGTCAAATATTTGTCACTTGACGACCGTCAACTACTTATCACGTGACAGCCGTCTACTATTTATCACGTGACGGCTGTCAAATATTTGTCACTTGACGACCGTCAACTACTTATCACGTGACGGCCGTCTACTATTTATCACGTGACGCTGTCAAATATTTCTCACGTGACGGCCGTCTACTATTTATCACGTGACGCTGTCAAATATTTATCACGTGACGGCCGTCAACTACTTACCACGTGACAGCCGTCTACTATTTATCACGTGACGGCCGTCAACTACTTACCACGTGACAGCCGTCTACTATTTATCACGTGACGGCTGTCAAATATTTGTCACTTGACGACCGTCAACTACTTATCACGTGACGGCCGTCTACTATTTATCACGTGACGCTGTCAAATATTTCTCACGTGACGGCCGTCTACTATTTATCACGTGACGCTGTCAAATATTTATCACGTGACGGCCGTCAACTACTTACCACGTGACAGCCGTCTACTATTTATCACGTGACGGCCGTCAACTACTTACCACGTGACAGCCGTCTACTATTTATCACGTGACGGCTGTCAAATATTTGTCACTTGACGACCGTCTACTATTTATCACGTGACGCTGTCAAATATTTATCACGTGACGGCCGTCAACTACTTACCACGTGACAGCCGTCTACTATTTATCACGTGACGGCCGTCAACTACTTACCACGTGACAGCCGTCTACTATTTATCACGTGACGCTGTCAAATATTTATCACGTGACGGCCGTCTACTATT
Source organism: Desoria tigrina (assembly GCA_906901685.1). Lineage (NCBI taxonomy): Eukaryota > Metazoa > Arthropoda > Collembola > Entomobryomorpha > Isotomidae > Desoria > Desoria tigrina. The sequence continues at coordinate 73,221 of CAJQTU010000005.1, forward strand.
TATCACGTGACGCTGTCAAATATTTCTCACGTGACGGCCGTCTACTATTTATCACGTGACGCTGTCAAATATTTATCACGTGACGGCCGTCAACTACTTACCACGTGACAGCCGTCTACTATTTATCACGTGACGGTTGTCAACTACTTTCCACGTGACAGCCGTCTACTATTTATCACGTGACGCTGTCAAATATTTATCACGTGACGACCGTCAACTACTTATCACGTGACAGCCGTCTACTATTTATCACGTGACGGCTGTCAACTACTTACCACGTGACAGCCGTCTACTATTTATCACGTGACGCTGTCAAATATTTATCACGTGACGGCCGTCAACTACTTACCACTTGACAGCCGTCTACTATTTATCAGGTGACGGCCGTCAACTACTTACCACTTGACAGCCGTCTACTATTTATCACGTGACGGCCGTCAACTACTTACCACTTGACAGCCGTCTACTATTTATCAGGTGACGGCCGTCAACTACTTACCACTTGACAGCCGTCTACTATTTATCACGTGACGCTGTCAAATATTTATCACGTGACGGCCGTCAACTACTTACCACGTGATAGCCGTCTACTATTTATCACGTGACGGCCGTCAAATATTTATCAGGTGACGGCCGTCAACTACTTACCACTTGACTGCCGTCTACTATTTATCAGGTGACGGCCGTCAACTACTTACCACTTGACAGCCGTCTACTATTTATCACGTGACGCTGTCAAATATTTATCACGTGACGGCCGTCAACTACTTACCACGTGACAGCCGTCTACTATTTATCACGTGACGGCTGTCAAATATTTGTCACTTGACGACCGTCAACTACTTATCACGTGACAGCCGTCTACTATTTATCACGTGACGGCTGTCAACTACTTACCACGTGACAGCCGTCTACTATTTATCACGTGACGGCCGTCGACTACTTATCACGTGACGGCCGTCGACTACTTATCACGTGACAGCCGTCAAATATTTATCACGTGACGGCCGTCAACTACTTACCACTTGACAGCCGTCTACTATTTATCACGTGACGGCTGTCAAATATTTGTCACTTGACAGCCGTCTACTATTTATCACGTGACGGCCGTCGACTACTTATCATTTGACGGCCGTCGACTATTTATCACGTGACGGCCGTCGACTACTTATCACGTGACGGCCGTCGACTACTTATCACGTGACAGCCGTCAAATATTTATCACGTGACGGCCGTCAACTACTTACCACTTGACAGCCGTCTACTATTTATCACGTGACGGCTGTCAAATATTTGTCACTTGACGACCGTCAACTACTTATCACGTGACGGGCGTCTACTATTTATCACGTGACGGCTGTCAAATATTTGTCACTTGACGGCCGTCAACTACTTATCACGTGACGGTCATCAACTATTTATCACGTGACGCTGTCAAATATTTCTCACGTGACGGCTGTCAAATATTTGTCACTTGACGACCGTCAACTACTTATCACGTGACGGCTGTCAAATATTTGTCACTTGACGGCCGTCAACTACTTATCACGTGACGGTCATCAACTATTTATCACGTGACGCTGTCAAATATTTCTCACGTGACGGCTGTCAAATATTTGTCACTTGACGACCGTCAACTACTTATCACGTGACAGCCGTCTACTATTTATCACGTGACGGCTGTCAAATATTTGTCACTTGACGACCGTCAACTACTTATCACGTGACGGCCGTCTACTATTTATCACGTGACGCTGTCAAATATTTCTCACGTGACGGCCGTCTACTATTTATCACGTGACGCTGTCAAATATTTATCACGTGACGGCCGTCAACTACTTACCACGTGACAGCCGTCTACTATTTATCACGTGACGGCCGTCAAATATTTATCAGGTGACGGCCGTCAACTACTTACCACTTGACAGCCGTCTACTATTTATCACGTGACGGCCGTCAAATATTTATCAGGTGACGGCCGTCAACTACTTACCACGTGACAGCCGTCTACTATTTATCACGTGACGGCCGTCAAATATTTATCAGGTGACGGCCGTCAACTACTTACCACTTGACAGCCGTCTACTATTTATCACGTGACGCTGTCAAATATTTATCACGTGACGGCCGTCTACTATTTATCACGTGACGGCCGTCAACTACTTACCACATGACAGCCGTCTACTATTTATCACGTGACGGCCGTCAAATATTTATCACGTGACGGCCGTCTACTATTTATCACGTGACGGCCGTCAACTACTTACCACTTGACAGCCGTCTACTATTTATCACGTGACGCTGTCAAATATTTATCACGTGACGGCCGTCTACTATTTATCACGTGACGGCCGTCAACTACTTACCACTTGACAGCCGTCTACTATTTATCACGTGACGGCCGTCAAATATTTATCAGGTGACGGCCGTCAACTACTTATCACGTGACAGCCGTCTACTATTTATCACGTGACGGCTGTCAACTACTTACCAGGTGACAGCCGTCTACTATTTATCACGTGACGGCCGTCGACTACTTATCACGTGACGGCCGTCGACTACTTATCACGTGACAGCCGTCAAATATTTATCACGTGACGGCCGTCAACTACTTACCACATGACAGCCGTCTACTATTTATCACGTGACGGCTGTCAAATATTTGTCACTTGACAGCCGTCTACTATTTATCACGTGACGGCTGTCAAATATTTGTCACTTGACGACCGTCAACTACTTATCACGTGACAGCCGTCTACTATTTATCACGTGACGGCTGTCAACTACTTACCACGTGACAGCCGTCTACTATTTATCACGTGACGGCCGTCAACTACTTACCACGTGACAGCCGTCTACTATTTATCACGTGACGGTTGTCAACTACTTTCCACGTGACAGCCGTCTACTATTTATCACGTGACGCTGTCAAATATTTATCACGTGACGACCGTCAACTACTTATCACGTGACAGCCGTCTACTATTTATCACGTGACGGCTGTCAACTACTTACCACGTGACAGCCGTCTACTATTTATCACGTGACGCTGTCAAATATTTATCACGTGACGGCCGTCAACTACTTACCACTTGACAGCCGTCTACTATTTATCAGGTGACGGCCGTCAACTACTTACCACTTGACAGCCGTCTACTATTTATCACGTGACGGCCGTCAACTACTTACCACTTGACAGCCGTCTACTATTTATCAGGTGACGGCCGTCAACTACTTACCACTTGACAGCCGTCTACTATTTATCACGTGACGCTGTCAAATATTTATCACGTGACGGCCGTCAACTACTTACCACGTGATAGCCGTCTACTATTTATCACGTGACGGCCGTCAAATATTTATCAGGTGACGGCCGTCAACTACTTACCACTTGACTGCCGTCTACTATTTATCAGGTGACGGCCGTCAACTACTTACCACTTGACAGCCGTCTACTATTTATCACGTGACGCTGTCAAATATTTATCACGTGACGGCCGTCAACTACTTACCACGTGACAGCCGTCTACTATTTATCACGTGACGGCTGTCAAATATTTGTCACTTGACGACCGTCAACTACTTATCACGTGACAGCCGTCTACTATTTATCACGTGACGGCTGTCAACTACTTACCACGTGACAGCCGTCTACTATTTATCACGTGACGGCCGTCGACTACTTATCACGTGACGGCCGTCGACTACTTATCACGTGACAGCCGTCAAATATTTATCACGTGACGGCCGTCAACTACTTACCACTTGACAGCCGTCTACTATTTATCACGTGACGGCTGTCAAATATTTGTCACTTGACAGCCGTCTACTATTTATCACGTGACGGCCGTCGACTACTTATCATTTGACGGCCGTCGACTATTTATCACGTGACGGCCGTCGACTACTTATCACGTGACGGCCGTCGACTACTTATCACGTGACAGCCGTCAAATATTTATCACGTGACGGCCGTCAACTACTTACCACTTGACAGCCGTCTACTATTTATCACGTGACGGCTGTCAAATATTTGTCACTTGACGACCGTCAACTACTTATCACGTGACGGGCGTCTACTATTTATCACGTGACGGCTGTCAAATATTTGTCACTTGACGGCCGTCAACTACTTATCACGTGACGGTCATCAACTATTTATCACGTGACGCTGTCAAATATTTCTCACGTGACGGCTGTCAAATATTTGTCACTTGACGACCGTCAACTACTTATCACGTGACGGCTGTCAAATATTTGTCACTTGACGGCCGTCAACTACTTATCACGTGACGGTCATCAACTATTTATCACGTGACGCTGTCAAATATTTCTCACGTGACGGCTGTCAAATATTTGTCACTTGACGACCGTCAACTACTTATCACGTGACAGCCGTCTACTATTTATCACGTGACGGCTGTCAAATATTTGTCACTTGACGACCGTCAACTACTTATCACGTGACGGCCGTCTACTATTTATCACGTGACGCTGTCAAATATTTCTCACGTGACGGCCGTCTACTATTTATCACGTGACGCTGTCAAATATTTATCACGTGACGGCCGTCAACTACTTACCACGTGACAGCCGTCTACTATTTATCACGTGACGGCCGTCAAATATTTATCAGGTGACGGCCGTCAACTACTTACCACTTGACAGCCGTCTACTATTTATCACGTGACGGCCGTCAAATATTTATCAGGTGACGGCCGTCAACTACTTACCACGTGACAGCCGTCTACTATTTATCACGTGACGGCCGTCAAATATTTATCAGGTGACGGCCGTCAACTACTTACCACTTGACAGCCGTCTACTATTTATCACGTGACGCTGTCAAATATTTATCACGTGACGGCCGTCTACTATTTATCACGTGACGGCCGTCAACTACTTACCACATGACAGCCGTCTACTATTTATCACGTGACGGCCGTCAAATATTTATCACGTGACGGCCGTCTACTATTTATCACGTGACGGCCGTCAACTACTTACCACTTGACAGCCGTCTACTATTTATCACGTGACGCTGTCAAATATTTATCACGTGACGGCCGTCTACTATTTATCACGTGACGGCCGTCAACTACTTACCACTTGACAGCCGTCTACTATTTATCACGTGACGGCCGTCAAATATTTATCAGGTGACGGCCGTCAACTACTTATCACGTGACAGCCGTCTACTATTTATCACGTGACGGCTGTCAACTACTTACCAGGTGACAGCCGTCTACTATTTATCACGTGACGGCCGTCGACTACTTATCACGTGACGGCCGTCGACTACTTATCACGTGACAGCCGTCAAATATTTATCACGTGACGGCCGTCAACTACTTACCACATGACAGCCGTCTACTATTTATCACGTGACGGCTGTCAAATATTTGTCACTTGACAGCCGTCTACTATTTATCACGTGACGGCTGTCAAATATTTGTCACTTGACGACCGTCAACTACTTATCACGTGACAGCCGTCTACTATTTATCACGTGACGGCTGTCAACTACTTACCACGTGACAGCCGTCTACTATTTATCACGTGACGGCCGTCGACTACTTATCACGTGACGGCCGTCGACTACTTATCACGTGACAGCCGTCAAATATTTATCACGTGACGGCCGTCAACTACTTACCACTTGACAGCCGTCTACTATTTATCACGTGACGGCTGTCAAATATTTGTCACTTGACAGCCGTCTACTATTTATCACGTGACGGCCGTCGACTACTTATCACTTGACGGTAGTCGACTATTTATCACGTGACGGCCGTCGACTACTTATCACGTGACGGCCGTCGACTACTTATCACGTGACAGCCGTCAAATATTTATCACGTGACGGCCGTCAACTACTTACCACTTGACAGCCGTCTACTATTTATCACGTGACGGCTGTCAAATATTTGTCACTTGACGACCGTCAACTACTTATCACGTGACGGGCGTCTACTATTTATCACGTGACGGCTGTCAAATATTTGTCACTTGACGGCCGTCAACTACTTATCACGTGACGGTCATCAACTATTTATCACGTGACGCTGTCAAATATTTCTCATGTGACGGCTGTCAAATATTTGTCACTTGACGACCGTCAACTACTTATCACGTGACAGCCGTCTACTATTTATCACGTGACGGCTGTCAAATATTTGTCACTTGACGACCGTCAACTACTTATCACGTGACGGCCGTCTACTATTTATCACGTGACGCTGTCAAATATTTCTCACGTGACGGCCGTCTACTATTTATCACGTGACGCTGTCAAATATTTATCACGTGACGGCCGTCAACTACTTACCACGTGACAGCCGTCTACTATTTATCACGTGACGGCCGTCAACTACTTACCACGTGACAGCCGTCTACTATTTATCACGTGACGGCCGTCAAATATTTATCAGGTGACGGCCGTCAACTACTTACCACGTGACAGCCGTCTACTATTTATCACGTGACGGCCGTCAAATATTTATCAGGTAACGGCCGTCAACTACTTACCACTTGACAGCCGTCTACTATTTATCACGTGACGGCCGTCAAATATTTATCAGGTGACGGCCGTCAACTACTTACCACTTGACAGCCGTCTACTATTTATCACGTGACGCTGTCAAATATTTATCACGTGACGGCCGTCTACTATTTATCACGTGAGGGCCGTCAACTACTTACCACGTGACAGCCCTCTACTATTTATCACGTGACGGCTGTCAAATATTTGTCACTTGACGACCGTCAACTACTTATCACGTGACAGCCGTCTTCTATTTATCACGTGACGGCTGTCAACTACTTACCAGGTGACAGCCGTCTACTATTTATCACGTGACGGCCGTCGACTACTTATCACGTGACGGCCGTCGACTACTTATCACGTGACAGCCGTCTACTATTTATCACGTGACGGCTGTCAAATATTTGTCACTTGACAGCCGTCTACTATTTATCACGTGACGGCCGTCGACTACTTATCACTTGACGGCCGTCGACTATTTATCACGTGACGGCCGTCGACTACTTATCACGTGACGGCCGTCGACTACTTATCACGTGACAGCCGTCAAATATTTATCACGTGACGGCCGTCAACTACTTACCACGTGACAGCCGTCTACTATTTATCACGTGACGGTTGTCAACTACTTTCCACGTGACAGCCGTCTACTATTTATCACGTGACGGCCGTCAAATATTTATCAGGTGACGGCCGTCAACTACTTACCACTTGACAGCCGTCTACTATTTATCAGGTGATGGCCGTCAACTACTTACCACTTGACAGCCGTCTACTATTTATCACGTGACGCTGTCAAATATTTATCACGTGACGGCCGTCAACTACTTACCACTTGACAGCCGTCTACTATTTATCACGTGACAGCCGTCTACTATTTATCCCGTGACGGCCGTCAACTACTTATCACGTGACAGCCGTCAAATATTTATCACGTGACGGCCGTCAACTACTTACCACTTGACAGCCGTCTACTATTTATCACGTGACGGCTGTCAAATATTTGTCACTTGATGACCGTCAACTATTTATCACGTGACAGCCGTCTACTATTTATCCCGTGAAGGCCTTCAACTACTTATCACGTGACAGCCGTCAAATATTTATCACGTGACGGCCGTCAACTACTTACCACTTGACAGCCGTCTACTATTTATCACGTGACGGCTGTCAAATATTTGTCACTTGACGACCGTCAACTACTTATCACGTGACGGTCATCAACTATTTATCACGTGACGCTGTCAAATATTTCTCACGTGACGGCTGTCAAATATTTGTCACTTGACGACCGTCAACTACTTATCACGTGACAGCCGTCTACTATTTATCACGTGACGGCTGTCAAATATTTGTCACTTGACGACCGTCAACTACTTATCACGTGACGGCCGTCTACTATTTATCACGTGACGCTGTCAAATATTTCTCACGTGACGGCCGTCTACTATTTATCACGTGACGCTGTCAAATATTTATCACGTGACGGCCGTCAACTACTTACCACGTGACAGCCGTCTACTCTTTATCACGTGACGGCCGTCGACTACTTATCACGTGACGGCCGTCGACTATTTATCACGTGACGGCTGTCAAAATTTTGTCACTTGACGACCGTCAACTACTTATCACGTGACGGTCGTCTACTATTTATCCCGTGACGGCTGTCAAAATTTTGTCACTTGACGACCGTCAACTACTTATCACGTGACGGTCGTCTACTATTTATCACGTGACGGCTGTCAAATATTTCTCCCTTGACGACCGTCAAATATTTCTCCCTTGTCGACGGTCCAATATTTCTTCCTTGACGACCGTCAAATATTTCTTCCTTGACGACCGTCGAATATTTCTCCCTTGACCGTCAAATATTTTTCAGGTACGGCCGTCAAATATTTCTTACTTGACGACTCTCAAATATTTCTCCCTTGACGACCGTCAAATATTTAGATAGGTTAGGTAAGGCTAGGTTAGGTTAGGTTAGGTTAGGTTAGGTTAGGTTAGATTAGGTTAGGCTAGGCTAGGTTAGGTTAGGCTAGGTTAGGTTAGGCTAGGTTAGGTTAGGCTAGGCTAGATTAGGCTTAGTTAAGTTAAGTTAGGTTAGGTTAGGTTAGGTTAGGTTAGGCTAGGCTAGGTTAGGTTAGGTTAGGTTAGGTTAGGCTTGACTAGGTTAGGCTAGGCTAGGCTAGGTTAGGCTAGGTTAGGTTAGGCTAGGTAAGGCTAGGTTAGGTTAGGCAAAGTTAGGTTGGGCTTGACAAGGTTAGTCTAGGCTAGGCTAGGTTAGGCTAGGTTAGGTTAGGATAGGATAGGTTAGGCTAGGTTAGGTTAGGAAAGGTTAGGCTAGGTTAGGTTAGGTAAGGCGGTTATCACGTGACGGCCGTCAAATATTTCTCACTTGACGACCGTCAACTACTTACCACGTGACAGCCGTCTACTATTTATCACGTGACGGCCGTCAACTACTTACCACGTGACAGCCGTCTACTATTTATCACGTGACGGCTGTCAAATATTTGTCACTTGACGACCGTCAACTACTTATCACGTGACGGCCGTCTACTATTTATCACGTGACGCTGTCAAATATTTCTCACGTGACGGCCGTCTACTATTTATCACGTGACGCTGTCAAATATTTATCACGTGACGGCCGTCAACTACTTACCACGTGACAGCCGTCTACTATTTATCACGTGACGGCCGTCAAATATTTATCAGGTGACGGCCGTCAACTACTTACCACTTGACAGCCGTCTACTATTTATCACGTGACGGCCGTCAAATATTTATCAGGTGACGGCCGTCAACTACTTACCACGTGACAGCCGTCTACTATTTATCACGTGACGGCCGTCAAATATTTATCAGGTGACGGCCGTCAACTACTTACCACTTGACAGCCGTCTACTATTTATCACGTGACGCTGTCAAATATTTATCACGTGACGGCCGTCTACTATTTATCACGTGACGGCCGTCAACTACTTACCACATGACAGCCGTCTACTATTTATCACGTGACGGCCGTCAAATATTTATCACGTGACGGCCGTCTACTATTTATCACGTGACGGCCGTCAACTACTTACCACTTGACAGCCGTCTACTATTTATCACGTGACGCTGTCAAATATTTATCACGTGACGGCCGTCTACTATTTATCACGTGACGGCCGTCAACTACTTACCACTTGACAGCCGTCTACTATTTATCACGTGACGGCCGTCAAATATTTATCAGGTGACGGCCGTCAACTACTTATCACGTGACAGCCGTCTACTATTTATCACGTGACGGCTGTCAACTACTTACCAGGTGACAGCCGTCTACTATTTATCACGTGACGGCCGTCGACTACTTATCACGTGACGGCCGTCGACTACTTATCACGTGACAGCCGTCAAATATTTATCACGTGACGGCCGTCAACTACTTACCACATGACAGCCGTCTACTATTTATCACGTGACGGCTGTCAAATATTTGTCACTTGACAGCCGTCTACTATTTATCACGTGACGGCTGTCAAATATTTGTCACTTGACGACCGTCAACTACTTATCACGTGACAGCCGTCTACTATTTATCACGTGACGGCTGTCAACTACTTACCACGTGACAGCCGTCTACTATTTATCACGTGACGGCCGTCGACTACTTATCACGTGACGGCCGTCGACTACTTATCACGTGACAGCCGTCAAATATTTATCACGTGACGGCCGTCAACTACTTACCACTTGACAGCCGTCTACTATTTATCACGTGACGGCTGTCAAATATTTGTCACTTGACAGCCGTCTACTATTTATCACGTGACGGCCGTCGACTACTTATCACTTGACGGTAGTCGACTATTTATCACGTGACGGCCGTCGACTACTTATCACGTGACGGCCGTCGACTACTTATCACGTGACAGCCGTCAAATATTTATCACGTGACGGCCGTCAACTACTTACCACTTGACAGCCGTCTACTATTTATCACGTGACGGCTGTCAAATATTTGTCACTTGACGACCGTCAACTACTTATCACGTGACGGGCGTCTACTATTTATCACGTGACGGCTGTCAAATATTTGTCACTTGACGGCCGTCAACTACTTATCACGTGACGGTCATCAACTATTTATCACGTGACGCTGTCAAATATTTCTCATGTGACGGCTGTCAAATATTTGTCACTTGACGACCGTCAACTACTTATCACGTGACAGCCGTCTACTATTTATCACGTGACGGCTGTCAAATATTTGTCACTTGACGACCGTCAACTACTTATCACGTGACGGCCGTCTACTATTTATCACGTGACGCTGTCAAATATTTCTCACGTGACGGCCGTCTACTATTTATCACGTGACGCTGTCAAATATTTATCACGTGACGGCCGTCAACTACTTACCACGTGACAGCCGTCTACTATTTATCACGTGACGGCCGTCAACTACTTACCACGTGACAGCCGTCTACTATTTATCACGTGACGGCCGTCAAATATTTATCAGGTGACGGCCGTCAACTACTTACCACGTGACAGCCGTCTACTATTTATCACGTGACGGCCGTCAAATATTTATCAGGTAACGGCCGTCAACTACTTACCACTTGACAGCCGTCTTCTATTTATCACGTGACGGCCGTCAAATATTTATCAGGTGACGGCCGTCAACTACTTACCACTTGACAGCCGTCTACTATTTATCACGTGACGCTGTCAAATATTTATCACGTGACGGCCGTCTACTATTTATCACGTGACGGCCGTCAACTACTTACCACGTGACAGCCCTCTACTATTTATCACGTGACGGCTGTCAAATATTTGTCACTTGACGACCGTCAACTACTTATCACGTGACAGCCGTCTACTATTTATCACGTGACGGCTGTCAACTACTTACCAGGTGACAGCCGTCTACTATTTATCACGTGACGGCCGTCGACTACTTATCACGTGACGGCCGTCGACTACTTATCACGTGACAGCCGTCAAATATTTATCACGTGACGGCCGTCAACTACTTACCACATGACAGCCGTCTACTATTTATCACGTGACGGCTGTCAAATATTTGTCACTTGATGACCGTCAACTATTTATCACGTGACAGCCGTCTACTATTTATCCCGTGACGGCTGTCAACTACTTACCAGGTGACAGCCGTCTACTATTTATCACGTGACGGCCGTCGACTACTTATCACGTGACGGCCGTCGACTACTTATCACGTGACAGCCGTCAAATATTTATCACGTGACGGCCGTCAACTACTTACCACATGACAGCCGTCTACTATTTATCACGTGACGGCTGTCAAATATTTGTCACTTGACAGCCGTCTACTATTTATCACGTGACGGCTGTCAAATATTTGTCACTTGACGACCGTCAACTACTTATCACGTGACAGCCGTCTACTATTTATCACGTGACGGCTGTCAACTACTTACCACGTGACAGCCGTCTACTATTTATCACGTGACGGCCGTCGACTACTTATCACGTGACGGCCGTCGACTACTTATCACGTGACAGCCGTCAAATATTTATCACGTGACGGCCGTCAACTACTTACCACTTGACAGCCGTCTACTATTTATCACGTGACGGCTGTCAAATATTTGTCACTTGACAGCCGTCTACTATTTATCACGTGACGGCCGTCGACTACTTATCACTTGACGGTAGTCGACTATTTATCACGTGACGGCCGTCGACTACTTATCACGTGACGGCCGTCGACTACTTATCACGTGACAGCCGTCAAATATTTATCACGTGACGGCCGTCAACTACTTACCACTTGACAGCCGTCTACTATTTATCACGTGACGGCTGTCAAATATTTGTCACTTGACGACCGTCAACTACTTATCACGTGACGGGCGTCTACTATTTATCACGTGACGGCTGTCAAATATTTGTCACTTGACGGCCGTCAACTACTTATCACGTGACGGTCATCAACTATTTATCACGTGACGCTGTCAAATATTTCTCATGTGACGGCTGTCAAATATTTGTCACTTGACGACCGTCAACTACTTATCACGTGACAGCCGTCTACTATTTATCACGTGACGGCTGTCAAATATTTGTCACTTGACGACCGTCAACTACTTATCACGTGACGGCCGTCTACTATTTATCACGTGACGCTGTCAAATATTTCTCACGTGACGGCCGTCTACTATTTATCACGTGACGCTGTCAAATATTTATCACGTGACGGCCGTCAACTACTTACCACGTGACAGCCGTCTACTATTTATCACGTGACGGCCGTCAACTACTTACCACGTGACAGCCGTCTACTATTTATCACGTGACGGCCGTCAAATATTTATCAGGTGACGGCCGTCAACTACTTACCACGTGACAGCCGTCTACTATTTATCACGTGACGGCCGTCAAATATTTATCAGGTAACGGCCGTCAACTACTTACCACTTGACAGCCGTCTTCTATTTATCACGTGACGGCCGTCAAATATTTATCAGGTGACGGCCGTCAACTACTTACCACTTGACAGCCGTCTACTATTTATCACGTGACGCTGTCAAATATTTATCACGTGACGGCCGTCTACTATTTATCACGTGACGGCCGTCAACTACTTACCACGTGACAGCCCTCTACTATTTATCACGTGACGGCTGTCAAATATTTGTCACTTGACGACCGTCAACTACTTATCACGTGACAGCCGTCTACTATTTATCACGTGACGGCTGTCAACTACTTACCAGGTGACAGCCGTCTACTATTTATCACGTGACGGCCGTCGACTACTTATCACGTGACGGCCGTCGACTACTTATCACGTGACAGCCGTCAAATATTTATCACGTGACGGCCGTCAACTACTTACCACATGACAGCCGTCTACTATTTATCACGTGACGGCTGTCAAATATTTGTCACTTGACAGCCGTCTACTATTTATCACGTGACGGCCGTCGACTACTTATCACTTGACGGCCGTCGACTATTTATCACGTGACGGCCGTCGACTACTTATCACGTGACGGCCGTCGACTACTTATCACGTGACAGCCGTCAAATATTTATCACGTGACGGCCGTCAACTACTTACCACGTGACAGCCGTCTACTATTTATCACGTGACGGTTGTCAACTACTTTCCACGTGACAGCCGTCTACTATTTATCACGTGACGGCCGTCAAATATTTATCAGGTGACGGCCGTCAACTACTTACCACTTGACAGCCGTCTACTATTTATCAGGTGATGGCCGTCAACTACTTACCACTTGACAGCCGTCTACTATTTATCACGTGACGCTGTCAAATATTTATCACGTGACGGCCGTCAACTACTTACCACTTGACAGCCGTCTACTATTTATCACGTGACAGCCGTCTACTATTTATCCCGTGACGGCCGTCAACTACTTATCACGTGACAGCCGTCAAATATTTATCACGTGACGGCCGTCAACTACTTACCACTTGACAGCCGTCTACTATTTATCACGTGACGGCTGTCAAATATTTGTCACTTGATGACCGTCAACTATTTATCACGTGACAGCCGTCTACTATTTATCCCGTGACGGCCGTCAACTACTTATCACGTGACAGCCGTCAAATATTTATCACGTGACGGCCGTCAACTACTTACCACTTGACAGCCGTCTACTATTTATCACGTGACGGCTGTCAAATATTTGTCACTTGACGACCGTCAACTACTTATCACGTGACGGTCATCAACTATTTATCACGTGACGCTGTCAAATATTTCTCACGTGACGGCTGTCAAATATTTGTCACTTGACGACCGTCAACTACTTATCACGTGACAGCCGTCTACTATTTATCACGTGACGGCTGTCAAATATTTGTCACTTGACGACCGTCAACTACTTATCACGTGACGGCCGTCTACTATTTATCACGTGACGCTGTCAAATATTTCTCACGTGACGGCCGTCTACTATTTATCACGTGACGCTGTCAAATATTTATCACGTGACGGCCGTCAACTACTTACCACGTGACAGCCGTCTACTCTTTATCACGTGACGGCCGTCGACTACTTATCACGTGACGGCCGTCGACTACTTATCACGTGACTGCCGTCAAATATTTATCACGTGACGGCCGTCAACTACTTACCACGTGACAGCCGTCTACTATTTATCACGTGACGGCTGTCAAAATTTTGTCACTTGACGACCGTCAACTACTTATCACGTGACGGTCGTCTACTATTTATCACGTGACGGCTGTCAAATATTTCTCCCTTGACGACCGTCAAATATTTCTCCCTTGTCGACGGTCAAATATTTCTTCCTTGACGACCGTCAAATATTTCTTCCTTGACGACCGTCGAATATTTCTCCCTTGACCGTCAAATATTTTTCAGGTACGGCCGTCAAATATTTCTTACTTGACGACTCTCAAATATTTCTCCCTTGACGAGCGTCAAATATTTAGATAGGTTAGGTTAGGCTAGGTTAGGTTAGGTTAGGTTAGGTTAGGTTAGGTTAGGTTAGGTTAGGTTAGGCTAGGCTAGGTTAGGTTAGGCTAGGTTAGGTTAGGCTAGGTTAGGTTAGGCTAGGCTAGATTAGGCTTAGTTAAGTTAAGTTAGGTTAGGTTAGGTTAGGTTAGGTTAGGCTAGGCTAGGTTAGGTTAGGTTAGGTTAGGTTAGGTTAGGCTTGACTAGGTTAGGCTAGGCTAGGCTAGGTTAGGCTAGGTTAGGTTAGGCTAGGTAAGGCTAGGTTAGGTTAGGCAAAGTTAGGTTGGGCTTGACAAGGTTAGTCTAGGCTAGGCTAGGTTAGGCTAGGTTAGGTTAGGATAGGATAGGTTAGGCTAGGTTAGGTTAGGAAAGGTTAGGCTAGGTTAGGTTAGGTAAGGCGGTTATCACGTGACGGCCGTCAAATATTTCTCACTTGACGACCGTCAACTACTTACCACGTGACAGCCGTCTACTATTTATCACGTGACGGCTGTCAAATATTTGTCACTTCACGACCGTCAACTACTTATCACGTGACGGTCGTCTACTATTTATCACGTGACGGCTGTCAAATATTTCTCCCTTGACGACCGTCAAATATTTCTCCCTTGTCGACGGTCAAATGTTTCTTCCTTGACGACCGTCAAATATTTCTTCCTTGATGACCGTCGAATATTTCTTCCTTGACGACCGTCAAATATTTCTTCCTTGACGACCGTCGAATATTTCTCCCTTGACCGTCAAATATTTTTCAGGTACGGCCGTCAAATATTTCTCACTTGACGACTCTCAAATATTTCTCCCTTGACGACCGTCAAATATTTAGATAGGTTAGGTTAGGCTAGGTTAGGTTAGGTTAGGTTAGGTTAGGTTAGGTTAGGTTAGGCTAGGCTAGGTTAGGTTAGGCTAGGTTAGGTTAGGCTAGGTTAGGTTAGGCTAGGCTAGATTAGGCTTAGTTAAGTTAGGTTAGGTTAGGTTAGGTTAGGTTAGGTTAGGTTAGGCTAGGCTAGGTTAGGTTAGGTTAGGTTAGGTTAGGTTAGGCTTGACTAGGTTAGGCTAGGCTAGGTTAGGCTAGGTTAGGTTAGGCTAGGTAAGGCTAGGTTAGGTCAGGCAAAGTTAGGTTGGGCTTGACAAGGTTAGTCTAGGCTAGGCTAGGTTAGGCTAGGTTAGGTTAGGATAGGATAGGTTAGGCTAGGTTAGGTTAGGAAAGGTTAGGCTAGGTTAGGTTAGGTAAGGCGGTTATCACGTGACGGCCGTCAAATATTTCTCACTTGACGACCGTCAACTACTTACCACGTGACAGCCGTCTACTATTTATCACGTGACGGCCGTCAACTACTTACCACGTGACAGCCGTCTACTATTTATCACGTGACGGCCGTCGACTACTTATCACTTGACGGCCGTCGACTATTTATCACGTGACGGCCGTCGACTACTTATCACGTGACAGCCGTCAAATATTTATCACGTGACGGCCGTCAACTACTTACCACTTGACAGCCGTCTACTATTTATCACGTGACGGCTGTCAAATATTTGTCACTTGACGACCGTCAACTACTTATCACGTGACGGGCGTCTACTATTTATCACGTGACGGCTGTCAAATATTTGTCACTTGACGGCCGTCAACTACTTATCACGTGACGGTCATCAACTATTTATCACGTGACGCTGTCAAATATTTCTCACGTGACGGCTGTCAAATATTTGTCACTTGACGACCGTCAACTACTTATCACGTGACAGCCGTCTACTATTTATCACGTGACGGCTGTCAAATATTTGTCACTTTACGACCGTCAACTACTTATCACGTGACGGCCGTCTACTATTTATCACGTGACGCTGTCAAATATTTCTCACGTGACGGCCGTCTACTATTTATCACGTGACGCTGTCAAATATTTATCACGTGACGGCCGTCAACTACTTACCACGTGACAGCCGTCTACTCTTTATCACGTGACGGCCGTCGACTACTTATCACGTGACGGCTGTCAACTACTTACCAAGTGACAGCCGTCTACTCTTTATCACGTGACGGCCGTCTACTATTTATCACGTGACGGCCGTCAACTACTTACCACGTGACGGCCGTCTACTATTTATCACGTGACGCTGTCAAATATTTATCACGTGACGGCCGTCAACTACTTACCACGTGACGGCTGTCAACTACTTACCACGTGACGGCCGTCTACTATTTATCACGTGACGCTGTCAAATATTTATCACGTGACGGCCGTCAACTACTTACCACGTGACAGCCGTCTACTCTTTCTCACGTGACGGCCGTCTACTATTTATCACGTGACGGCCGTCAACTACTTACCACGTGACAGCCGTCTACTCTTTATCACGTGACGGCCGTCTACTATTTATCACGTGACGGCTGTCAAAATTTTGTCACTTGACGACCGTCAACTACTTATCACGTGACGGTCGTCTACTATTTATCACGTGACGGCTGTCAAATATTTCTCCCTTGACGACCGTCAAATATTTCTCCCTTGTCGACGGTCAAATATTTCTTCCTTGACGACCGTCAAATATTTCTTCCTTGACGACCGTCGAATATTTCTCCCTTGACCGTCAAATATTTTTCAGGTACGGCCGTCAAATATTTCTCACTTGACGACTCTCAAATATTTCTCCCTTGACGACCGTCAAATATTTAGATAGGTTAGGTTAGGCTAGGTTAGGTTAGGTTAGGTTAGGTTAGGTTAGGTTAGGTTAGGTTAGGCTAGGCTAGGTTAGGTTAGGCTAGGTTAGGTTAGGCTAGGTTAGGTTAGGCTAGGCTAGATTAGGCTTAGTTAAGTTAAGTTAGGTTAGGTTAGGTTAGGTTAGGTTAGGCTAGGCTAGGTTAGGTTAGGTTAGGTTAGGTTAGGTTAGGCTTGACTAGGTTAGGCTAGGCTAGGCTAGGTTAGGCTAGGTTAGGTTAGGCTAGGTAAGGCTAGGTTAGGTTAGGCAAAGTTAGGTTGGGCTTGACAAGGTTAGTCTAGGCTAGGCTAGGTTAGGCTAGGTTAGGTTAGGATAGGATAGGTTAGGCTAGGTTAGGTTAGGAAAGGTTAGGCTAGGTTAGGTTAGGTAAGGCGGTTATCACGTGACGGCCGTCAAATATTTCTCACTTGACGACCGTCAACTACTTACCACGTGACAGCCGTCTACCATTTATCACGTGACGGCCGTCAACTACTTACCACGTGACAGCCGTCTACAATTTATCACGTGACGGTTGTCAACTACTTTCCACGTGACAGCCGTCTACTATTTATCACGTGACGGCCGTCAAATATTTGTCACTTGACGACCGTCAAATATTTAGATAGGTTAGGTTAGGCTAGGTTAGGTTAGGTTAGGTTAGGTTAGGTTAGGTTAGGTTAGGCTAGGCTAGGTTAGGTTAGGCTAGGTTAGGTTAGGCTAGGTTAGGTTAGGCTAGGCTAGATTAGGCTTAGTTAAGTTAGGTTAGGTTAGGTTAGGTTAGGTTAGGTTAGGTTAGGCTAGGCTAGGTTAGGTTAGGTTAGGTTAGGTTAGGTTAGGCTTGACTAGGTTAGGCTAGGCTAGGTTAGGCTAGGTTAGGTTAGGCTAGGTAAGGCTAGGTTAGGTCAGGCAAAGTTAGGTTGGGCTTGACAAGGTTAGTCTAGGCTAGGCTAGGTTAGGCTAGGTTAGGTTAGGATAGGATAGGTTAGGCTAGGTTAGGTTAGGAAAGGTTAGGCTAGGTTAGGTTAGGTAAGGCGGTTATCACGTGACGGCCGTCAAATATTTCTCACTTGACGACCGTCAACTACTTACCACGTGACAGCCGTCTACTATTTATCACGTGACGGCCGTCAACTACTTACCACGTGACAGCCGTCTACTATTTATCACGTGACGGCCGTCGACTACTTATCACTTGACGGCCGTCGACTATTTATCACGTGACGGCCGTCGACTACTTATCACGTGACAGCCGTCAAATATTTATCACGTGACGGCCGTCAACTACTTACCACTTGACAGCCGTCTACTATTTATCACGTGACGGCTGTCAAATATTTGTCACTTGACGACCGTCAACTACTTATCACGTGACGGGCGTCTACTATTTATCACGTGACGGCTGTCAAATATTTGTCACTTGACGGCCGTCAACTACTTATCACGTGACGGTCATCAACTATTTATCACGTGACGCTGTCAAATATTTCTCACGTGACGGCTGTCAAATATTTGTCACTTGACGACCGTCAACTACTTATCACGTGACAGCCGTCTACTATTTATCACGTGACGGCTGTCAAATATTTGTCACTTTACGACCGTCAACTACTTATCACGTGACGGCCGTCTACTATTTATCACGTGACGCTGTCAAATATTTCTCACGTGACGGCCGTCTACTATTTATCACGTGACGCTGTCAAATATTTATCACGTGACGGCCGTCAACTACTTACCACGTGACAGCCGTCTACTCTTTATCACGTGACGGCCGTCGACTACTTATCACGTGACGGCTGTCAACTACTTACCAAGTGACAGCCGTCTACTCTTTATCACGTGACGGCCGTCTACTATTTATCACGTGACGGCCGTCAACTACTTACCACGTGACGGCCGTCTACTATTTATCACGTGACGCTGTCAAATATTTATCACGTGACGGCCGTCAACTACTTACCACGTGACGGCTGTCAACTACTTACCACGTGACGGCCGTCTACTATTTATCACGTGACGCTGTCAAATATTTATCACGTGACGGCCGTCAACTACTTACCACGTGACAGCCGTCTACTCTTTCTCACGTGACGGCCGTCTACTATTTATCACGTGACGGCCGTCAACTACTTACCACGTGACAGCCGTCTACTCTTTATCACGTGACGGCCGTCTACTATTTATCACGTGACGGCTGTCAAAATTTTGTCACTTGACGACCGTCAACTACTTATCACGTGACGGTCGTCTACTATTTATCACGTGACGGCTGTCAAATATTTCTCCCTTGACGACCGTCAAATATTTCTCCCTTGTCGACGGTCAAATATTTCTTCCTTGACGACCGTCAAATATTTCTTCCTTGACGACCGTCGAATATTTCTCCCTTGACCGTCAAATATTTTTCAGGTACGGCCGTCAAATATTTCTCACTTGACGACTCTCAAATATTTCTCCCTTGACGACCGTCAAATATTTAGATAGGTTAGGTTAGGTTAGGTTAGGTTAGGTTAGGTTAGGTTAGGTTAGGTTAGGTTAGGTTAGGCTAGGTTAGGTTAGGCTAGGTTAGGTTAGGCTAGGCTAGATTAGGCTTAGTTAAGTTAAGTTAGGTTAGGTTAGGTTAGGTTAGGTTAGGCTAGGCTAGGTTAGGTTAGGTTAGGTTAGGTTAGGTTAGGCTTGACTAGGTTAGGCTAGGCTAGGCTAGGTTAGGCTAGGTTAGGTTAGGCTAGGTAAGGCTAGGTTAGGTTAGGCAAAGTTAGGTTGGGCTTGACAAGGTTAGTCTAGGCTAGGCTAGGTTAGGCTAGGTTAGGTTAGGATAGGATAGGTTAGGCTAGGTTAGGTTAGGAAAGGTTAGGCTAGGTTAGGTTAGGTAAGGCGGTTATCACGTGACGGCCGTCAAATATTTCTCACTTGACGACCGTCAACTACTTACCACGTGACAGCCGTCTACCATTTATCACGTGACGGCCGTCAACTACTTACCACGTGACAGCCGTCTACAATTTATCACGTGACGGTTGTCAACTACTTTCCACGTGACAGCCGTCTACTATTTATCACGTGACGGCCGTCAAATATTTGTCACTTGACGACCGTCAAATATTTATCACGTGACGGCTGTCAAATATTTATCACTTGACGACCGTCAAATATTTATCACGTGACGGCTGTCAAATATTTTTAACTTGACGACCGTCAACTACTTACCACGTGACAGCCGTCTACTATTTATCACGTGACGGCCGTCAACTACTTACCACGTGACAGCCGTCTACTATTTATCACGTGACGGCCGTCCACTACTTATCACGTGACGCCCGTCGACTATTTATCACGTGACGGCCGTCGACTACTTATCACGTGACGGCCGTCGACTATTTATCACGTGACGGCCGTCGACTACTTATCACGTGACGGCCGTCGACTACTTATCACGTGACAGCCGTCAAATATTTATCACGTGACGGCCGTCAACTACTTACCACGTGACAGCCGTCTACTATTTATCACGTGACGGCCGTCGACTACTTATCACGTGACGGCCGTCTACTATTTATCACGTGACGGCCGTCGACTACTTATCACGTGACGGCCGTCGACTACTTATCACGTGACAGCCGTCAAATATTTATCAGGTGACGGCCGTCAACTACTTACCACTTGACAGCCGTCTACTATTTATCACGTGACGCTGTCAAATATTTATCACGTGACGGCCGTCAACTACTTACCACGTGACAGCCGTCTACTATTTATCACGTGACGGCCGTCAACTACTTACCATGTGACAGCCGTCTACTATTTATCACGTGACGGCTGTCAAATATTTGTCACTTTACGACCGTCAACTACTTATCACGTGACAGCCGTCTACTATTTATCACGTGACGGCTGTCAAATATTTGTCACTTGACGACCGTCAACTACTTATCACGTGACGGCCGTCTACTATTTATCACGTGACGCTGTCAAATATTTCTCACGTGACGGCCGTCTACTATTTATCACGTGACGCTGTCAAATATTTATCACGTGACGGCCGTCAACTACTTACCACGTGACAGCCGTCTACTATTTATCACGTGACGGCCGTCAAATATTTATCAGGTGACGGCCGTCAACTACTTACCACTAGACAGCCGTCTACTATTTATCACGTGACGGCCGTCAAATATTTATCAGGTGACGGCCGTCAACTACTTACCACGTGACAGCCGTCTACTATTTATCACGTGACGGCCGTCAAATATTTATCAGGTGACGGCCGTCAACTACTTACCACTTGACAGCCGTCTACTATTTATCACGTGACGCTGTCAAATATTTATCACGTGACGGCCGTCTACTATTTATCACGTGACGGCCGTCAACTACTTACCACATGACAGCCGTCTACTATTTATCACGTGACGGCCGTCAAATATTTATCACGTGACGGCCGTCTACTATTTATCGCGTGACGGCCGTCAACTACTTACCACTTGACAGCCGTCTACTATTTATCACGTGACGCTGTCAAATATTTATCACGTGACGGCCGTCTACTATTTATCACGTGACGGCCGTCAACTACTTACCACTTGACAGCCGTCTACTATTTATCACGTGACGGCCGTCAAATATTTATCAGGTGACGGCCGTCAACTACTTATCACGTGACAGCCGTCTACTATTTATCACGTGACGGCTGTCAACTACTTACCAGGTGACAGCCGTCTACTATTTATCACGTGACGGCCGTCGACTACTTATCACGTGACGGCCGTCGACTACTTATCACGTGACAGCCGTCAAATATTTATCACGTGACGGCCGTCAACTACTTACCACATGACAGCCGTCTACTATTTATCACGTGACGGCTGTCAAATATTTGTCACTTGACAGCCGTCTACTATTTATCACGTGACGGCTGTCAAATATTTGTCACTTGACGACCGTCAACTACTTATCACGTGACAGCCGTCTACTATTTATCACGTGACGGCTGTCAACTACTTACCACGTGACAGCCGTCTACTATTTATCACGTGACGGCCGTCGACTACTTATCACGTGACGGCCGTCGACTACTTATCACGTGACAGCCGTCAAATATTTATCACGTGACGGCCGTCAACTACTTACCACTTGACAGCCGTCTACTATTTATCACGTGACGGCTGTCAAATATTTGTCACTTGACAGCCGTCTACTATTTATCACGTGACGGCCGTCGACTACTTATCACTTGACGGTAGTCGACTATTTATCACGTGACGGCCGTCGACTACTTATCACGTGACGGCCGTCGACTACTTATCACGTGACAGCCGTCAAATATTTATCACGTGACGGCCGTCAACTACTTACCACTTGACAGCCGTCTACTATTTATCACGTGACGGCTGTCAAATATTTGTCACTTGACGACCGTCAACTACTTATCACGTGACGGGCGTCTACTATTTATCACGTGACGGCTGTCAAATATTTGTCACTTGACGGCCGTCAACTACTTATCACGTGACGGTCATCAACTATTTATCACGTGACGCTGTCAAATATTTCTCATGTGACGGCTGTCAAATATTTGTCACTTGACGACCGTCAACTACTTATCACGTGACAGCCGTCAAATATTTATCAGGTGACGGCCGTCAACTACTTACCACTTGACAGCCGTCTACTATTTATCACGTGACGCTGTCAAATATTTATCACGTGACGGCCGTCAACTACTTACCACGTGACAGCCGTCTACTATTTATCACGTGACGGCCGTCAACTACTTACCATGTGACAGCCGTCTACTATTTATCACGTGACGGCTGTCAAATATTTGTCACTTTACGACCGTCAACTACTTATCACGTGACAGCCGTCTACTATTTATCACGTGACGGCTGTCAAATATTTGTCACTTGACGACCGTCAACTACTTATCACGTGACGGCCGTCTACTATTTATCACGTGACGCTGTCAAATATTTCTCACGTGACGGCCGTCTACTATTTATCACGTGACGCTGTCAAATATTTATCACGTGACGGCCGTCAACTACTTACCACGTGACAGCCGTCTACTATTTATCACGTGACGGCCGTCAAATATTTATCAGGTGACGGCCGTCAACTACTTACCACTAGACAACCGTCTACTATTTATCACGTGACGGCCGTCAAATATTTATCAGGTGACGGCCGTCAACTACTTACCACGTGACAGCCGTCTACTATTTATCACGTGACGGCCGTCAAATATTTATCAGGTGACGGCCGTCAACTACTTACCACTTGACAGCCGTCTACTATTTATCACGTGACGCTGTCAAATATTTATCACGTGACGGCCGTCTACTATTTATCACGTGACGGCCGTCAACTACTTACCACATGACAGCCGTCTACTATTTATCACGTGACGGCCGTCAAATATTTATCACGTGACGGCCGTCTACTATTTATCGCGTGACGGCCGTCAACTACTTACCACTTGACAGCCGTCTACTATTTATCACGTGACGCTGTCAAATATTTATCACGTGACGGCCGTCTACTATTTATCACGTGACGGCCGTCAACTACTTACCACTTGACAGCCGTCTACTATTTATCACGTGACGGCCGTCAAATATTTATCAGGTGACGGCCGTCAACTACTTATCACGTGACAGCCGTCTACTATTTATCACGTGACGGCTGTCAACTACTTACCAGGTGACAGCCGTCTACTATTTATCACGTGACGGCCGTCGACTACTTATCACGTGACGGCCGTCGACTACTTATCACGTGACAGCCGTCAAATATTTATCACGTGACGGCCGTCAACTACTTACCACATGACAGCCGTCTACTATTTATCACGTGACGGCTGTCAAATATTTGTCACTTGACAGCCGTCTACTATTTATCACGTGACGGCTGTCAAATATTTGTCACTTGACGACCGTCAACTACTTATCACGTGACAGCCGTCTACTATTTATCACGTGACGGCTGTCAACTACTTACCACGTGACAGCCGTCTACTATTTATCACGTGACGGCCGTCGACTACTTATCACGTGACGGCCGTCGACTACTTATCACGTGACAGCCGTCAAATATTTATCACGTGACGGCCGTCAACTACTTACCACTTGACAGCCGTCTACTATTTATCACGTGACGGCTGTCAAATATTTGTCACTTGACAGCCGTCTACTATTTATCACGTGACGGCCGTCGACTACTTATCACTTGACGGTAGTCGACTATTTATCACGTGACGGCCGTCGACTACTTATCACGTGACGGCCGTCGACTACTTATCACGTGACAGCCGTCAAATATTTATCACGTGACGGCCGTCAACTACTTACCACTTGACAGCCGTCTACTATTTATCACGTGACGGCTGTCAAATATTTGTCACTTGACGACCGTCAACTACTTATCACGTGACGGGCGTCTACTATTTATCACGTGACGGCTGTCAAATATTTGTCACTTGACGGCCGTCAACTACTTATCACGTGACGGTCATCAACTATTTATCACGTGACGCTGTCAAATATTTCTCATGTGACGGCTGTCAAATATTTGTCACTTGACGACCGTCAACTACTTATCACGTGACAGCCGTCTACTATTTATCACGTGACGGCTGTCAAATATTTGTCACTTGACGACCGTCAACTACTTATCACGTGACGGCCGTCTACTATTTATCACGTGACGCTGTCAAATATTTCTCACGTGACGGCCGTCTACTATTTATCACGTGACGCTGTCAAATATTTATCACGTGACGGCCGTCAACTACTTACCACGTGACAGCCGTCTACTATTTATCACGTGACGGCCGTCAACTACTTACCACGTGACAGCCGTCTACTATTTATCACGTGACGGCCGTCAAATATTTATCAGGTGACGGCCGTCAACTACTTACCACGTGACAGCCGTCTACTATTTATCACGTGACGGCCGTCAAATATTTATCAGGTAACGGCCGTCAACTACTTACCACTTGACAGCCGTCTACTATTTATCACGTGACGGCCGTCAAATATTTATCAGGTGACGGCCGTCAACTACTTACCACTTGACAGCCGTCTACTATTTATCACGTGACGCTGTCAAATATTTATCACGTGACGGCCGTCTACTATTTATCACGTGACGGCCGTCAACTACTTACCACGTGACAGCCCTCTACTATTTATCACGTGACGGCTGTCAAATATTTGTCACTTGACGACCGTCAACTACTTATCACGTGACAGCCGTCTACTATTTATCACGTGACGGCTGTCAACTACTTACCAGGTGACAGCCGTCTACTATTTATCACGTGACGGCCGTCGACTACTTATCACGTGACGGCCGTCGACTACTTATCACGTGACAGCCGTCTACTATTTATCACGTGACGGCTGTCAAATATTTGTCACTTGACAGCCGTCTACTATTTATCACGTGACGGCCGTCGACTACTTATCACTTGACGGCCGTCGACTATTTATCACGTGACGGCCGTCGACTACTTATCACGTGACGGCCGTCGACTACTTATCACGTGACAGCCGTCAAATATTTATCACGTGACGGCCGTCAACTACTTACCACGTGACAGCCGTCTACTATTTATCACGTGACGGTTGTCAACTACTTTCCACGTGACAGCCGTCTACTATTTATCACGTGACGGCCGTCAAATATTTATCAGGTGACGGCCGTCAACTACTTACCACTTGACAGCCGTCTACTATTCATCAGGTGATGGCCGTCAACTACTTACCACTTGACAGCCGTCTACTATTTATCACGTGACGCTGTCAAATATTTATCACGTGACGGCCGTCAACTACTTACCACTTGACAGCCGTCTACTATTTATCACGTGACAGCCGTCTACTATTTATCCCGTGACGGCCGTCAACTACTTATCACGTGACAGCCGTCAAATATTTATCACGTGACGGCCGTCAACTACTTACCACTTGACAGCCGTCTACTATTTATCACGTGACGGCTGTCAAATATTTGTCACTTGATGACCGTCAACTATTTATCACGTGACAGCCGTCTACTATTTATCCCGTGACGGCCGTCAACTACTTATCACGTGACAGCCGTCAAATATTTATCACGTGACGGCCGTCAACTACTTACCACTTGACAGCCGTCTACTATTTATCACGTGACGGCTGTCAAATATTTGTCACTTGACGACCGTCAACTACTTATCACGTGACGGTCATCAACTATTTATCACGTGACGCTGTCAAATATTTCTCACGTGACGGCTGTCAAATATTTGTCACTTGACGACCGTCAACTACTTATCACGTGACAGCCGTCTACTATTTATCACGTGACGGCTGTCAAATATTTGTCACTTGACGACCGTCAACTACTTATCACGTGACGGCCGTCTACTATTTATCACGTGACGCTGTCAAATATTTCTCACGTGACGGCCGTCTACTATTTATCACGTGACGCTGTCAAATATTTATCACGTGACGGCCGTCAACTACTTACCACGTGACAGCCGTCTACTCTTTATCACGTGACGGCCGTCGACTACTTATCACGTGACGGCCGTCGACTACTTATCACGTGACTGCCGTCAAATATTTATCACGTGACGGCCGTCAACTACTTACCACGTGACAGCCGTCTACTATTTATCACGTGACGGCTGTCAAAATTTTGTCACTTGACGACCGTCAACTACTTATCACGTGACGGTCGTCTACTATTTATCACGTGACGGCTGTCAAATATTTCTCCCTTGACGACCGTCAAATATTTCTCCCTTGTCGACGGTCCAATATTTCTTCCTTGACGACCGTCAAATATTTCTTCCTTGACGACCGTCGAATATTTCTCCCTTGACCGTCAAATATTTTTCAGGTACGGCCGTCAAATATTTCTTACTTGACGACTCTCAAATATTTCTCCCTTGACGACCGTCAAATATTTAGATAGGTTAGGTTAGGCTAGGTTAGGTTAGGTTAGGTTAGGTTAGGTTAGGTTAGATTAGGTTAGGCTAGGCTAGGTTAGGTTAGGCTAGGTTAGGTTAGGCTAGGTTAGGTTAGGCTAGGCTAGATTAGGCTTAGTTAAGTTAAGTTAGGTTAGGTTAGGTTAGGTTAGGTTAGGCTAGGCTAGGTTAGGTTAGGTTAGGTTAGGTTAGGTTAGGCTTGACTAGGTTAGGCTAGGCTAGGCTAGGTTAGGCTAGGTTAGGTTAGGCTAGGTAAGGCTAGGTTAGGTTAGGCAAAGTTAGGTTGGGCTTGACAAGGTTAGTCTAGGCTAGGCTAGGTTAGGCTAGGTTAGGTTAGGATAGGATAGGTTAGGCTAGGTTAGGTTAGGAAAGGTTAGGCTAGGTTAGGTTAGGTAAGGCGGTTATCACGTGACGGCCGTCAAATATTTCTCACTTGACGACCGTCAACTACTTACCACGTGACAGCCGTCTACTATTTATCACGTGACGGCCGTCAACTACTTACCACGTGACAGCCGTCTACTATTTATCACGTGACGGCTGTCAAATATTTGTCACTTGACGACCGTCAACTACTTATCACGTGACGGCCGTCTACTATTTATCACGTGACGCTGTCAAATATTTCTCACGTGACGGCCGTCTACTATTTATCACGTGACGCTGTCAAATATTTATCACGTGACGGCCGTCAACTACTTACCACGTGACAGCCGTCTACTATTTATCAGGTGACGGCCGTCAAATATTTATCAGGTGACGGCCGTCAACTACTTACCACTTGACAGCCGTCTACTATTTATCACGTGACGGCCGTCAAATATTTATCAGGTGACGGCCGTCAACTACTTACCACTTGACAGCCGTCTACTATTTATCACGTGACGCTGTCAAATATTTATCACGTGACGGCCGTCTACTATTTATCACGTGACGGCCGTCAACTACTTACCACATGACAGCCGTCTACTATTTATCACGTGACGGCCGTCAAATATTTATCACGTGACGGCCGTCTACTATTTATCACGTGACGGCCGTCAACTACTTACCACTTGACAGCCGTCTACTATTTATCACGTGACGCTGTCAAATATTTGTCACTTGACGACCGTCAACTACTTATCACGTGACAGCCGTCTACTATTTATCACGTGACGGCTGTCAACTACTTACCACGTGACAGCCGTCTACTATTTATCACGTGACGGCCGTCGACTACTTATCACGTGACGGCCGTCGACTACTTATCACGTGACAGCCGTCAAATATTTATCACGTGACGGCCGTCAACTACTTACCACTTGACAGCCGTCTACTATTTATCACGTGACGGCTGTCAAATATTTGTCACTTGACAGCCGTCTACTATTTATCACGTGACGGCCGTCGACTACTTATCACTTGACGGTAGTCGACTATTTATCACGTGACGGCCGTCGACTACTTATCACGTGACGGCCGTCGACTACTTATCACGTGACAGCCGTCAAATATTTATCACGTGACGGCCGTCAACTACTTACCACTTGACAGCCGTCTACTATTTATCACGTGACGGCTGTCAAATATTTGTCACTTGACGACCGTCAACTACTTATCACGTGACGGGCGTCTACTATTTATCACGTGACGGCTGTCAAATATTTGTCACTTGACGGCCGTCAACTACTTATCACGTGACGGTCATCAACTATTTATCACGTGACGCTGTCAAATATTTCTCATGTGACGGCTGTCAAATATTTGTCACTTGACGACCGTCAACTACTTATCACGTGACAGCCGTCTACTATTTATCACGTGACGGCTGTCAAATATTTGTCACTTGACGACCGTCAACTACTTATCACGTGACGGCCGTCTACTATTTATCACGTGACGCTGTCAAATATTTCTCACGTGACGGCCGTCAACTACTTACCACGTGACAGCCGTCTACTATTTATCACGTGACGGCCGTCAACTACTTACCACGTGACAGCCGTCTACTATTTATCACGTGACGGCCGTCAAATATTTATCAGGTGACGGCCGTCAACTACTTACCACGTGACAGCCGTCTACTATTTATCACGTGACGGCCGTCAAATATTTATCAGGTAACGGCCGTCAACTACTTACCACTTGACAGCCGTCTACTATTTATCACGTGACGGCCGTCAAATATTTATCAGGTGACGGCCGTCAACTACTTACCACTTGACAGCCGTCTACTATTTATCACGTGACGCTGTCAAATATTTATCACGTGACGGCCGTCTACTATTTATCACGTGACGGCCGTCAACTACTTACCACGTGACAGCCCTCTACTATTTATCACGTGACGGCTGTCAAATATTTGTCACTTGACGACCGTCAACTACTTATCACGTGACAGCCGTCTACTATTTATCACGTGACGGCTGTCAACTACTTACCAGGTGACAGCCGTCTACTATTTATCACGTGACGGCCGTCGACCACTTATCACGTGACGGCCGTCGACCACTTATCACGTGACAGCCGTCAAATATTTATCACGTGACGGCCGTCAACTACTTACCACATGACAGCCGTCTACTATTTATCACGTGACGGCTGTCAAATATTTGTCACTTGACAGCCGTCTACTATTTATCACGTGACGGCCGTCGACTACTTATCACTTGACGGCCGTCGACTATTTATCACGTGACGGCCGTCGACTACTTATCACGTGACGGCCGTCGACTACTTATCACGTGACAGCCGTCAAATATTTATCACGTGACGGCCGTCAACTACTTACCACGTGACAGCCGTCTACTATTTATCACGTGACGGTTGTCAACTACTTTCCACGTGACAGCCGTCTACTATTTATCACGTGACGGCCGTCAAATATTTATCAGGTGACGGCCGTCAACTACTTACCACTTGACAGCCGTCTACTATTTATCAGGTGATGGCCGTCAACTACTTACCACTTGACAGCCGTCTACTATTTATCACGTGACGCTGTCAAATATTTATCACGTGACGGCCGTCAACTACTTACCACTTGACAGCCGTCTACTATTTATCACGTGACAGCCGTCTACTATTTATCCCGTGACGGCCGTCAACTACTTATCACGTGACAGCCGTCAAATATTTATCACGTGACGGCCGTCAACTACTTACCACTTGACAGCCGTCTACTATTTATCACGTGACGGCTGTCAAATATTTGTCACTTGATGACCGTCAACTATTTATCACGTGACAGCCGTCTACTATTTATCCCGTGACGGCCGTCAACTACTTATCACGTGACAGCCGTCAAATATTTATCACGTGACGGCCGTCAACTACTTACCACTTGACAGCCGTCTACTATTTATCACGTGACGGCTGTCAAATATTTGTCACTTGACGACCGTCAACTACTTATCACGTGACGGTCATCAACTATTTATCACGTGACGCTGTCAAATATTTCTCACGTGACGGCTGTCAAATATTTGTCACTTGACGACCGTCAACTACTTATCACGTGACAGCCGTCTACTATTTATCACGTGACGGCTGTCAAATATTTGTCACTTGACGACCGTCAACTACTTATCACGTGACGGCCGTCTACTATTTATCACGTGACGCTGTCAAATATTTCTCACGTGACGGCCGTCTACTATTTATCACGTGACGCTGTCAAATATTTATCACGTGACGGCCGTCAACTACTTACCACGTGACAGCCGTCTACTCTTTATCACGTGACGGCCGTCGACTACTTATCACGTGACGGCCGTCGACTACTTATCACGTGACTGCCGTCAAATATTTATCACGTGACGGCCGTCAACTACTTACCACGTGACAGCCGTCTACTATTTATCACGTGACGGCTGTCAAAATTTTGTCACTTGACGACCGTCAACTACTTATCACGTGACGGTCGTCTACTATTTATCACGTGACGGCTGTCAAATATTTCTCCCTTGACGACCGTCAAATATTTCTCCCTTGTCGACGGTCAAATATTTCTTCCTTGACGACCGTCAAATATTTCTTCCTTGACGACCGTCGAATATTTCTCCCTTGACCGTCAAATATTTTTCAGGTACGGCCGTCAAATATTTCTTACTTGACGACTCTCAAATATTTCTCCCTTGACGACCGTCAAATATTTAGATAGGTTAGGTTAGGCTAGGTTAGGTTAGGTTAGGTTAGGTTAGGTTAGGTTAGGTTAGGTTAGGTTAGGTTAGGCTAGGCTAGGTTAGGTTAGGCTAGGTTAGGTTAGGCTAGGTTAGGTTAGGCTAGGCTAGATTAGGCTTAGTTAAGTTAAGTTAGGTTAGGTTAGGTTAGGTTAGGTTAGGCTAGGCTAGGTTAGGTTAGGTTAGGTTAGGTTAGGTTAGGCTTGACTAGGTTAGGCTAGGCTAGGCTAGGTTAGGTTAGGCTAGGTAAGGCTAGGTTAGGTTAGGCAAAGTTAGGTTGGGCTTGACAAGGTTAGTCTAGGCTAGGCTAGGTTAGGCTAGGTTAGGTTAGGATAGGATAGGTTAGGCTAGGTTAGGTTAGGAAAGGTTAGGCTAGGTTAGGTTAGGTAAGGCGGTTATCACGTGACGGCCGTCAAATATTTCTCACTTGACGACCGTCAACTACTTACCACGTGACAGCCGTCTACTATTTATCACGTGACGGCTGTCAAATATTTGTCACTTCACGACCGTCAACTACTTATCACGTGACGGTCGTCTACTATTTATCACGTGACGGCTGTCAAATATTTCTCCCTTGACGACCGTCAAATATTTCTCCCTTGTCGACGGTCAAATGTTTCTTCCTTGACGACCGTCAAATATTTCTTCCTTGACGACCGTCGAATATTTCTTCCTTGACGACCGTCA
This sequence comes from Desoria tigrina, assembly GCA_906901685.1. Classification (NCBI taxonomy): domain Eukaryota; kingdom Metazoa; phylum Arthropoda; class Collembola; order Entomobryomorpha; family Isotomidae; genus Desoria; species Desoria tigrina. Next base: position 105,797 of record CAJQTU010000005.1, read on the forward strand.
AATATTTCTTCCTTGACGACCGTCGAATATTTCTCCCTTGACCGTCAAATATTTTTCAGGTACGGCCGTCAAATATTTCTCACTTGACGACTCTCAAATATTTCTCCCTTGACGACCGTCAAATATTTAGATAGGTTAGGTTAGGCTAGGTTAGGTTAGGTTAGGTTAGGTTAGGTTAGGTTAGGTTAGGCTAGGCTAGGTTAGGTTAGGCTAGGTTAGGTTAGGCTAGGTTAGGTTAGGCTAGGCTAGATTAGGCTTAGTTAAGTTAGGTTAGGTTAGGTTAGGTTAGGTTAGGTTAGGTTAGGCTAGGCTAGGTTAGGTTAGGTTAGGTTAGGTTAGGTTAGGCTTGACTAGGTTAGGCTAGGCTAGGTTAGGCTAGGTTAGGTTAGGCTAGGTAAGGCTAGGTTAGGTCAGGCAAAGTTAGGTTGGGCTTGACAAGGTTAGTCTAGGCTAGGCTAGGTTAGGCTAGGTTAGGTTAGGATAGGATAGGTTAGGCTAGGTTAGGTTAGGAAAGGTTAGGCTAGGTTAGGTTAGGTAAGGCGGTTATCACGTGACGGCCGTCAAATATTTCTCACTTGACGACCGTCAACTACTTACCACGTGACAGCCGTCTACTATTTATCACGTGACGGCCGTCAACTACTTACCACGTGACAGCCGTCTACTATTTATCACGTGACGGCCGTCGACTACTTATCACTTGACGGCCGTCGACTATTTATCACGTGACGGCCGTCGACTACTTATCACGTGACAGCCGTCAAATATTTATCACGTGACGGCCGTCAACTACTTACCACTTGACAGCCGTCTACTATTTATCACGTGACGGCTGTCAAATATTTGTCACTTGACGACCGTCAACTACTTATCACGTGACGGGCGTCTACTATTTATCACGTGACGGCTGTCAAATATTTGTCACTTGACGGCCGTCAACTACTTATCACGTGACGGTCATCAACTATTTATCACGTGACGCTGTCAAATATTTCTCACGTGACGGCTGTCAAATATTTGTCACTTGACGACCGTCAACTACTTATCACGTGACAGCCGTCTACTATTTATCACGTGACGGCTGTCAAATATTTGTCACTTTACGACCGTCAACTACTTATCACGTGACGGCCGTCTACTATTTATCACGTGACGCTGTCAAATATTTCTCACGTGACGGCCGTCTACTATTTATCACGTGACGCTGTCAAATATTTATCACGTGACGGCCGTCAACTACTTACCACGTGACAGCCGTCTACTCTTTATCACGTGACGGCCGTCGACTACTTATCACGTGACGGCTGTCAACTACTTACCAAGTGACAGCCGTCTACTCTTTATCACGTGACGGCCGTCTACTATTTATCACGTGACGGCCGTCAACTACTTACCACGTGACGGCCGTCTACTATTTATCACGTGACGCTGTCAAATATTTATCACGTGACGGCCGTCAACTACTTACCACGTGACGGCTGTCAACTACTTACCACGTGACGGCCGTCTACTATTTATCACGTGACGCTGTCAAATATTTATCACGTGACGGCCGTCAACTACTTACCACGTGACAGCCGTCTACTCTTTCTCACGTGACGGCCGTCTACTATTTATCACGTGACGGCCGTCAACTACTTACCACGTGACAGCCGTCTACTCTTTATCACGTGACGGCCGTCTACTATTTATCACGTGACGGCTGTCAAAATTTTGTCACTTGACGACCGTCAACTACTTATCACGTGACGGTCGTCTACTATTTATCACGTGACGGCTGTCAAATATTTCTCCCTTGACGACCGTCAAATATTTCTCCCTTGTCGACGGTCAAATATTTCTTCCTTGACGACCGACAAATATTTCTTCCTTGACGACCGTCGAATATTTCTCCCTTGACCGTCAAATATTTTTCAGGTACGGCCGTCAAATATTTCTCACTTGACGACTCTCAAATATTTCTCCCTTGACGACCGTCAAATATTTAGATAGGTTAGGTTAGGCTAGGTTAGGTTAGGTTAGGTTAGGTTAGGTTAGGTTAGGTTAGGTTAGGCTAGGCTAGGTTAGGTTAGGCTAGGTTAGGTTAGGCTAGGTTAGGTTAGGCTAGGCTAGATTAGGCTTAGTTAAGTTAAGTTAGGTTAGGTTAGGTTAGGTTAGGTTAGGCTAGGCTAGGTTAGGTTAGGTTAGGTTAGGTTAGGTTAGGCTTGACTAGGTTAGGCTAGGCTAGGCTAGGTTAGGCTAGGTTAGGTTAGGCTAGGTAAGGCTAGGTTAGGTTAGGCAAAGTTAGGTTGGGCTTGACAAGGTTAGTCTAGGCTAGGCTAGGTTAGGCTAGGTTAGGTTAGGATAGGATAGGTTAGGCTAGGTTAGGTTAGGAAAGGTTAGGCTAGGTTAGGTTAGGTAAGGCGGTTATCACGTGACGGCCGTCAAATATTTCTCACTTGACGACCGTCAACTACTTACCACGTGACAGCCGTCTACCATTTATCACGTGACGGCCGTCAACTACTTACCACGTGACAGCCGTCTACAATTTATCACGTGACGGTTGTCAACTACTTTCCACGTGACAGCCGTCTACTATTTATCACGTGACGGCCGTCAAATATTTGTCACTTGACGACCGTCAAATATTTAGATAGGTTAGGTTAGGCTAGGTTAGGTTAGGTTAGGTTAGGTTAGGTTAGGTTAGGTTAGGCTAGGCTAGGTTAGGTTAGGCTAGGTTAGGTTAGGCTAGGTTAGGTTAGGCTAGGCTAGATTAGGCTTAGTTAAGTTAGGTTAGGTTAGGTTAGGTTAGGTTAGGTTAGGTTAGGCTAGGCTAGGTTAGGTTAGGTTAGGTTAGGTTAGGTTAGGCTTGACTAGGTTAGGCTAGGCTAGGTTAGGCTAGGTTAGGTTAGGCTAGGTAAGGCTAGGTTAGGTCAGGCAAAGTTAGGTTGGGCTTGACAAGGTTAGTCTAGGCTAGGCTAGGTTAGGCTAGGTTAGGTTAGGATAGGATAGGTTAGGCTAGGTTAGGTTAGGAAAGGTTAGGCTAGGTTAGGTTAGGTAAGGCGGTTATCACGTGACGGCCGTCAAATATTTCTCACTTGACGACCGTCAACTACTTACCACGTGACAGCCGTCTACTATTTATCACGTGACGGCCGTCAACTACTTACCACGTGACAGCCGTCTACTATTTATCACGTGACGGCCGTCGACTACTTATCACTTGACGGCCGTCGACTATTTATCACGTGACGGCCGTCGACTACTTATCACGTGACAGCCGTCAAATATTTATCACGTGACGGCCGTCAACTACTTACCACTTGACAGCCGTCTACTATTTATCACGTGACGGCTGTCAAATATTTGTCACTTGACGACCGTCAACTACTTATCACGTGACGGGCGTCTACTATTTATCACGTGACGGCTGTCAAATATTTGTCACTTGACGGCCGTCAACTACTTATCACGTGACGGTCATCAACTATTTATCACGTGACGCTGTCAAATATTTCTCACGTGACGGCTGTCAAATATTTGTCACTTGACGACCGTCAACTACTTATCACGTGACAGCCGTCTACTATTTATCACGTGACGGCTGTCAAATATTTGTCACTTTACGACCGTCAACTACTTATCACGTGACGGCCGTCTACTATTTATCACGTGACGCTGTCAAATATTTCTCACGTGACGGCCGTCTACTATTTATCACGTGACGCTGTCAAATATTTATCACGTGACGGCCGTCAACTACTTACCACGTGACAGCCGTCTACTCTTTATCACGTGACGGCCGTCGACTACTTATCACGTGACGGCTGTCAACTACTTACCAAGTGACAGCCGTCTACTCTTTATCACGTGACGGCCGTCTACTATTTATCACGTGACGGCCGTCAACTACTTACCACGTGACGGCCGTCTACTATTTATCACGTGACGCTGTCAAATATTTATCACGTGACGGCCGTCAACTACTTACCACGTGACGGCTGTCAACTACTTACCACGTGACGGCCGTCTACTATTTATCACGTGACGCTGTCAAATATTTATCACGTGACGGCCGTCAACTACTTACCACGTGACAGCCGTCTACTCTTTCTCACGTGACGGCCGTCTACTATTTATCACGTGACGGCCGTCAACTACTTACCACGTGACAGCCGTCTACTCTTTATCACGTGACGGCCGTCTACTATTTATCACGTGACGGCTGTCAAAATTTTGTCACTTGACGACCGTCAACTACTTATCACGTGACGGTCGTCTACTATTTATCACGTGACGGCTGTCAAATATTTCTCCCTTGACGACCGTCAAATATTTCTCCCTTGTCGACGGTCAAATATTTCTTCCTTGACGACCGACAAATATTTCTTCCTTGACGACCGTCGAATATTTCTCCCTTGACCGTCAAATATTTTTCAGGTACGGCCGTCAAATATTTCTCACTTGACGACTCTCAAATATTTCTCCCTTGACGACCGTCAAATATTTAGATAGGTTAGGTTAGGCTAGGTTAGGTTAGGTTAGGTTAGGTTAGGTTAGGTTAGGTTAGGTTAGGCTAGGCTAGGTTAGGTTAGGCTAGGTTAGGTTAGGCTAGGTTAGGTTAGGCTAGGCTAGATTAGGCTTAGTTAAGTTAAGTTAGGTTAGGTTAGGTTAGGTTAGGTTAGGCTAGGCTAGGTTAGGTTAGGTTAGGTTAGGTTAGGTTAGGCTTGACTAGGTTAGGCTAGGCTAGGCTAGGTTAGGCTAGGTTAGGTTAGGCTAGGTAAGGCTAGGTTAGGTTAGGCAAAGTTAGGTTGGGCTTGACAAGGTTAGTCTAGGCTAGGCTAGGTTAGGCTAGGTTAGGTTAGGATAGGATAGGTTAGGCTAGGTTAGGTTAGGAAAGGTTAGGCTAGGTTAGGTTAGGTAAGGCGGTTATCACGTGACGGCCGTCAAATATTTCTCACTTGACGACCGTCAACTACTTACCACGTGACAGCCGTCTACCATTTATCACGTGACGGCCGTCAACTACTTACCACGTGACAGCCGTCTACAATTTATCACGTGACGGTTGTCAACTACTTTCCACGTGACAGCCGTCTACTATTTATCACGTGACGGCCGTCAAATATTTGTCACTTGACGACCGTCAAATATTTAGATAGGTTAGGTTAGGCTAGGTTAGGTTAGGTTAGGTTAGGTTAGGTTAGGTTAGGTTAGGCTAGGCTAGGTTAGGTTAGGCTAGGTTAGGTTAGGCTAGGTTAGGTTAGGCTAGGCTAGATTAGGCTTAGTTAAGTTAGGTTAGGTTAGGTTAGGTTAGGTTAGGTTAGGTTAGGCTAGGCTAGGTTAGGTTAGGTTAGGTTAGGTTAGGTTAGGCTTGACTAGGTTAGGCTAGGCTAGGTTAGGCTAGGTTAGGTTAGGCTAGGTAAGGCTAGGTTAGGTCAGGCAAAGTTAGGTTGGGCTTGACAAGGTTAGTCTAGGCTAGGCTAGGTTAGGCTAGGTTAGGTTAGGATAGGATAGGTTAGGCTAGGTTAGGTTAGGAAAGGTTAGGCTAGGTTAGGTTAGGTAAGGCGGTTATCACGTGACGGCCGTCAAATATTTCTCACTTGACGACCGTCAACTACTTACCACGTGACAGCCGTCTACTATTTATCACGTGACGGCCGTCAACTACTTACCACGTGACAGCCGTCTACTATTTATCACGTGACGGCCGTCGACTACTTATCACTTGACGGCCGTCGACTATTTATCACGTGACGGCCGTCGACTACTTATCACGTGACAGCCGTCAAATATTTATCACGTGACGGCCGTCAACTACTTACCACTTGACAGCCGTCTACTATTTATCACGTGACGGCTGTCAAATATTTGTCACTTGACGACCGTCAACTACTTATCACGTGACGGGCGTCTACTATTTATCACGTGACGGTCATCAACTATTTATCACGTGACGCTGTCAAATATTTCTCACGTGACGGCTGTCAAATATTTGTCACTTGACGACCGTCAACTACTTATCACGTGACAGCCGTCTACTATTTATCACGTGACGGCTGTCAAATATTTGTCACTTTACGACCGTCAACTACTTATCACGTGACGGCCGTCTACTATTTATCACGTGACGCTGTCAAATATTTCTCACGTGACGGCCGTCTACTATTTATCACGTGACGCTGTCAAATATTTATCACGTGACGGCCGTCAACTACTTACCACGTGACAGCCGTCTACTCTTTATCACGTGACGGCCGTCGACTACTTATCACGTGACGGCTGTCAACTACTTACCAAGTGACAGCCGTCTACTCTTTATCACGTGACGGCCGTCTACTATTTATCACGTGACGGCCGTCAACTACTTACCACGTGACGGCCGTCTACTATTTATCACGTGACGCTGTCAAATATTTATCACGTGACGGCCGTCAACTACTTACCACGTGACGGCTGTCAACTACTTACCACGTGACGGCCGTCTACTATTTATCACGTGACGCTGTCAAATATTTATCACGTGACGGCCGTCAACTACTTACCACGTGACAGCCGTCTACTCTTTCTCACGTGACGGCCGTCTACTATTTATCACGTGACGGCCGTCAACTACTTACCACGTGACAGCCGTCTACTCTTTATCACGTGACGGCCGTCTACTATTTATCACGTGACGGCTGTCAAAATTTTGTCACTTGACGACCGTCAACTACTTATCACGTGACGGTCGTCTACTATTTATCACGTGACGGCTGTCAAATATTTCTCCCTTGACGACCGTCAAATATTTCTCCCTTGTCGACGGTCAAATATTTCTTCCTTGACGACCGTCAAATATTTCTTCCTTGACGACCGTCGAATATTTCTCCCTTGACCGTCAAATATTTTTCAGGTACGGCCGTCAAATATTTCTCACTTGACGACTCTCAAATATTTCTCCCTTGACGACCGTCAAATATTTAGATAGGTTAGGTTAGGCTAGGTTAGGTTAGGTTAGGTTAGGTTAGGTTAGGTTAGGTTAGGTTAGGCTAGGCTAGGTTAGGTTAGGCTAGGTTAGGTTAGGCTAGGTTAGGTTAGGCTAGGCTAGATTAGGCTTAGTTAAGTTAAGTTAGGTTAGGTTAGGTTAGGTTAGGTTAGGCTAGGCTAGGTTAGGTTAGGTTAGGTTAGGTTAGGTTAGGCTTGACTAGGTTAGGCTAGGCTAGGCTAGGTTAGGCTAGGTTAGGTTAGGCTAGGTAAGGCTAGGTTAGGTTAGGCAAAGTTAGGTTGGGCTTGACAAGGTTAGTCTAGGCTAGGCTAGGTTAGGCTAGGTTAGGTTAGGATAGGATAGGTTAGGCTAGGTTAGGTTAGGAAAGGTTAGGCTAGGTTAGGTTAGGTAAGGCGGTTATCACGTGACGGCCGTCAAATATTTCTCACTTGACGACCGTCAACTACTTACCACGTGACAGCCGTCTACCATTTATCACGTGACGGCCGTCAACTACTTACCACGTGACAGCCGTCTACAATTTATCACGTGACGGTTGTCAACTACTTTCCACGTGACAGCCGTCTACTATTTATCACGTGACGGCCGTCAAATATTTGTCACTTGACGACCGTCAAATATTTATCACGTGACGGCTGTCAAATATTTATCACTTGACGACCGTCAAATATTTATCACGTGACGGCTGTCAAATATTTTTAACTTGACGACCGTCAACTACTTACCACGTGACAGCCGTCTACTATTTATCACGTGACGGCCGTCAACTACTTACCACGTGACAGCCGTCTACTATTTATCACGTGACGGCCGTCCACTACTTATCACGTGACGCCCGTCGACTATTTATCACGTGACGGCCGTCGACTACTTATCACGTGACGGCCGTCGACTATTTATCACGTGACGGCCGTCGACTACTTATCACGTGACGGCCGTCGACTACTTATCACGTGACAGCCGTCAAATATTTATCACGTGACGGCCGTCAACTACTTACCACGTGACAGCCGTCTACTATTTATCACGTGACGGCCGTCGACTACTTATCACGTGACGGCCGTCTACTATTTATCACGTGACGGCCGTCGACTACTTATCACGTGACGGCCGTCGACTACTTATCACGTGACAGCCGTCAAATATTTATCAGGTGACGGCCGTCAACTACTTACCACTTGACAGCCGTCTACTATTTATCACGTGACGCTGTCAAATATTTATCACGTGACGGCCGTCAACTACTTACCACGTGACAGCCGTCTACTATTTATCACGTGACGGCCGTCAACTACTTACCATGTGACAGCCGTCTACTATTTATCACGTGACGGCTGTCAAATATTTGTCACTTTACGACCGTCAACTACTTATCACGTGACAGCCGTCTACTATTTATCACGTGACGGCTGTCAACTACTTACCACGTGACAGCCGTCTACTATTTATCACGTGACGGCCGTCGACTACTTATCACGTGACGGCCGTCGACTACTTATCACGTGACGGCCGTCGACTACTTATCACGTGACAGCCGTCAAATATTTATCACGTGACGGCCGTCAACTACTTACCACTTGACAGCCGTCTACTATTTATCACGTGACGGCTGTCAAATATTTGTCACTTGACAGCCGTCTACTATTTATCACGTGACGGCCGTCGACTACTTATCACGTGACGGCCGTCGACTATTTATCACGTGACGGCCGTCGACTACTTATCACGTGACAGCCGTCTACTATTTATCACGTGACGGCCGTCAACTACTTACCATGTGACAGCCGTCTACTATTTATCACGTGACGGCTGTCAAATATTTGTCACTTTACGACCGTCAACTACTTATCACGTGACAGCCGTCTACTATTTATCACGTGACGGCTGTCAACTACTTACCACGTGACAGCCGTCTACTATTTATCACGTGACGGCCGTCAACTACTTACCACGTGACAGCCGTCTACTATTTATCACGTGACGGCCGTCGACTACTTATCACTTGACGGCCGTCGACTATTTATCACGTGACGGCCGTCGACTACTTATCACGTGACAGCCGTCAAATATTTATCACGTGACGGCCGTCAACTACTTACCACTTGACAGCCGTCTACTATTTATCACGTGACGGCTGTCAAATATTTGTCACTTGACGACCGTCAACTACTTATCACGTGACGGGCGTCTACTATTTATCACGTGACGGCTGTCAAATATTTGTCACTTGACGGCCGTCAACTACTTATCACGTGACGGTCATCAACTATTTATCACGTGACGCTGTCAAATATTTCTCACGTGACGGCTGTCAAATATTTGTCACTTGACGACCGTCAACTACTTATCACGTGACAGCCGTCTACTATTTATCACGTGACGGCTGTCAAATATTTGTCACTTTACGACCGTCAACTACTTATCACGTGACGGCCGTCTACTATTTATCACGTGACGCTGTCAAATATTTCTCACGTGACGGCCGTCTACTATTTATCACGTGACGCTGTCAAATATTTATCACGTGACGGCCGTCAACTACTTACCACGTGACAGCCGTCTACTCTTTATCACGTGACGGCCGTCGACTACTTATCACGTGACGGCTGTCAACTACTTACCAAGTGACAGCCGTCTACTCTTTATCACGTGACGGCCGTCTACTATTTATCACGTGACGGCCGTCAACTACTTACCACGTGACGGCCGTCTACTATTTATCACGTGACGCTGTCAAATATTTATCACGTGACGGCCGTCAACTACTTACCACGTGACGGCTGTCAACTACTTACCACGTGACGGCCGTCTACTATTTATCACGTGACGCTGTCAAATATTTATCACGTGACGGCCGTCAACTACTTACCACGTGACAGCCGTCTACTCTTTCTCACGTGACGGCCGTCTACTATTTATCACGTGACGGCCGTCAACTACTTACCACGTGACAGCCGTCTACTCTTTATCACGTGACGGCCGTCTACTATTTATCACGTGACGGCTGTCAAAATTTTGTCACTTGACGACCGTCAACTACTTATCACGTGACGGTCGTCTACTATTTATCACGTGACGGCTGTCAAATATTTCTCCCTTGACGACCGTCAAATATTTCTCCCTTGTCGACGGTCAAATATTTCTTCCTTGACGACCGTCAAATATTTCTTCCTTGACGACCGTCGAATATTTCTCCCTTGACCGTCAAATATTTTTCAGGTACGGCCGTCAAATATTTCTCACTTGACGACTCTCAAATATTTCTCCCTTGACGACCGTCAAATATTTAGATAGGTTAGGTTAGGCTAGGTTAGGTTAGGTTAGGTTAGGTTAGGTTAGGTTAGGTTAGGTTAGGCTAGGCTAGGTTAGGTTAGGCTAGGTTAGGTTAGGCTAGGTTAGGTTAGGCTAGGCTAGATTAGGCTTAGTTAAGTTAAGTTAGGTTAGGTTAGGTTAGGTTAGGTTAGGCTAGGCTAGGTTAGGTTAGGTTAGGTTAGGTTAGGTTAGGCTTGACTAGGTTAGGCTAGGCTAGGCTAGGTTAGGCTAGGTTAGGTTAGGCTAGGTAAGGCTAGGTTAGGTTAGGCAAAGTTAGGTTGGGCTTGACAAGGTTAGTCTAGGCTAGGCTAGGTTAGGCTAGGTTAGGTTAGGATAGGATAGGTTAGGCTAGGTTAGGTTAGGAAAGGTTAGGCTAGGTTAGGTTAGGTAAGGCGGTTATCACGTGACGGCCGTCAAATATTTCTCACTTGACGACCGTCAACTACTTACCACGTGACAGCCGTCTACCATTTATCACGTGACGGCCGTCAACTACTTACCACGTGACAGCCGTCTACAATTTATCACGTGACGGTTGTCAACTACTTTCCACGTGACAGCCGTCTACTATTTATCACGTGACGGCCGTCAAATATTTGTCACTTGACGACCGTCAAATATTTATCACGTGACGGCTGTCAAATATTTATCACTTGACGACCGTCAAATATTTATCACGTGACGGCTGTCAAATATTTTTAACTTGACGACCGTCAACTACTTACCACGTGACAGCCGTCTACTATTTATCACGTGACGGCCGTCAACTACTTACCACGTGACAGCCGTCTACTATTTATCACGTGACGGCCGTCCACTACTTATCACGTGACGCCCGTCGACTATTTATCACGTGACGGCCGTCGACTACTTATCACGTGACGGCCGTCGACTATTTATCACGTGACGGCCGTCGACTACTTATCACGTGACGGCCGTCGACTACTTATCACGTGACAGCCGTCAAATATTTATCACGTGACGGCCGTCAACTACTTACCACGTGACAGCCGTCTACTATTTATCACGTGACGGCCGTCGACTACTTATCACGTGACGGCCGTCTACTATTTATCACGTGACGGCCGTCGACTACTTATCACGTGACGGCCGTCGACTACTTATCACGTGACAGCCGTCAAATATTTATCAGGTGACGGCCGTCAACTACTTACCACTTGACAGCCGTCTACTATTTATCACGTGACGCTGTCAAATATTTATCACGTGACGGCCGTCAACTACTTACCACGTGACAGCCGTCTACTATTTATCACGTGACGGCCGTCAACTACTTACCATGTGACAGCCGTCTACTATTTATCACGTGACGGCTGTCAAATATTTGTCACTTTACGACCGTCAACTACTTATCACGTGACAGCCGTCTACTATTTATCACGTGACGGCTGTCAACTACTTACCACGTGACAGCCGTCTACTATTTATCACGTGACGGCCGTCGACTACTTATCACGTGACGGCCGTCGACTACTTATCACGTGACGGCCGTCGACTACTTATCACGTGACAGCCGTCAAATATTTATCACGTGACGGCCGTCAACTACTTACCACTTGACAGCCGTCTACTATTTATCACGTGACGGCTGTCAAATATTTGTCACTTGACAGCCGTCTACTATTTATCACGTGACGGCCGTCGACTACTTATCACGTGACGGCCGTCGACTATTTATCACGTGACGGCCGTCGACTACTTATCACGTGACGGCCGTCGACTACTTATCACGTGACAGCCGTCTTCTATTTATCACGTGACGGCTGTCAAGTATTTGTCACTTGACGGCCGTCAACTACTTATCACGTGACGGTCATCAACTAGCTGTCAAATATTTATCACGTGACGGCCGTCAACTACTTACCACGTGACAGCCGTCTACTATTTATCACGTGACGGCTGTCAAGTATTTGTCACTTGACGGCCGTCAACTACTTATCACGTGACGGTCATCAACTATTTATCACGTGACGCTGTCAAATATTTCTCACGTGACGGCCGTCTACTATTTATCACGTGACGCTGTCAAATATTTATCAAGTGACGGCCGTCAACTACTTACCACGTGACAGCCGTCTACTATTTATCACGTGACGGCCGTCAACTACTTACCACGTGACAGCCGTCTACTATTTATCACGTGACGGCTGTCAAATATTTGCCAGTTGACGACCGTCAACTACTTTACACGTGACAGCCGTCTACTATTTATCACGTGACGGCTGTCAAATATTTGTCACTTGACGACCGTCAACTACTTATCACGTGACGGCCGTCTACTATTTATCACGTGACGCTGTCAAATATTTCTCACGTGACGGCCGTCTACTATTTATCACGTGACGCTGTCAAATATTTATCACGTGACGGCCGTCAACTACTTACCACGTGACAGCCGTCTACTATTTATCACGTGACGGCCGTCATATATTTATCAGGTGACGGCCATCAACTACTTACCACTTGACAGCCGTCTACTATTTATCAGGTGACGGCCGTCAACTACTTACCACTTGACAGCCGTCTACTATTTATCACGTGACGCTGTCAAATATTTATCACGTGACGGCCGTCAACTACTTACCACGTGACGGCTGTCAACTACTTACCACGTGACGGCCGTCTACTATTTATCACGTGACGCTGTCAAATATTTATCACGTGACGGCCGTCAACTACTTACCACGTGACAGCCGTCTACTCTTTCTCACGTGACGGCCGTCTACTATTTATCACGTGACGGCCGTCAACTACTTACCACGTGACAGCCGTCTACTCTTTATCACGTGACGGCCGTCTACTATTTATCACGTGACGGCTGTCAAAATTTTGTCACTTGACGACCGTCAACTACTTATCACGTGACGGTCGTCTACTATTTATCACGTGACGGCTGTCAAATATTTCTCCCTTGACGACCGTCAAATATTTCTCCCTTGTCGACGGTCAAATATTTCTTCCTTGACGACCGTCAAATATTTCTTCCTTGACGACCGTCGAATATTTCTCCCTTGACCGTCAAATATTTTTCAGGTACGGCCGTCAAATATTTCTCACTTGACGACTCTCAAATATTTCTCCCTTGACGACCGTCAAATATTTAGATAGGTTAGGTTAGGCTAGGTTAGGTTAGGTTAGGTTAGGTTAGGTTAGGTTAGGTTAGGTTAGGCTAGGCTAGGTTAGGTTAGGCTAGGTTAGGTTAGGCTAGGTTAGGTTAGGCTAGGCTAGATTAGGCTTAGTTAAGTTAAGTTAGGTTAGGTTAGGTTAGGTTAGGTTAGGCTAGGCTAGGTTAGGTTAGGTTAGGTTAGGTTAGGTTAGGCTTGACTAGGTTAGGCTAGGCTAGGCTAGGTTAGGCTAGGTTAGGTTAGGCTAGGTAAGGCTAGGTTAGGTTAGGCAAAGTTAGGTTGGGCTTGACAAGGTTAGTCTAGGCTAGGCTAGGTTAGGCTAGGTTAGGTTAGGATAGGATAGGTTAGGCTAGGTTAGGTTAGGGAAGGTTAGGCTAGGTTAGGTTAGGTAAGGCGGTTATCACGTGACGGCCGTCAAATATTTCTCACTTGACGACCGTCAACTACTTACCACGTGACAGCCGTCTACCATTTATCACGTGACGGCCGTCAACTACTTACCACGTGACAGCCGTCTACAATTTATCACGTGACGGTTGTCAACTACTTTCCACGTGACAGCCGTCTACTATTTATCACGTGACGGCCGTCAAATATTTGTCACTTGACGACCGTCAAATATTTATCACGTGACGGCTGTCAAATATTTATCACTTGACGACCGTCAAATATTTATCACGTGACGGCTGTCAAATATTTTTAACTTGACGACCGTCAACTACTTACCACGTGACAGCCGTCTACTATTTATCACGTGACGGCCGTCAACTACTTACCACGTGACAGCCGTCTACTATTTATCACGTGACGGCCGTCCACTACTTATCACGTGACGCCCGTCGACTATTTATCACGTGACGGCCGTCGACTACTTATCACGTGACGGCCGTCGACTATTTATCACGTGACGGCCGTCGACTACTTATCACGTGACGGCCGTCGACTACTTATCACGTGACAGCCGTCAAATATTTATCACGTGACGGCCGTCAACTACTTACCACGTGACAGCCGTCTACTATTTATCACGTGACGGCCGTCGACTACTTATCACGTGACGGCCGTCTACTATTTATCACGTGACGGCCGTCGACTACTTATCACGTGACGGCCGTCGACTACTTATCACGTGACAGCCGTCAAATATTTATCAGGTGACGGCCGTCAACTACTTACCACTTGACAGCCGTCTACTATTTATCACGTGACGCTGTCAAATATTTATCACGTGACGGCCGTCAACTACTTACCACGTGACAGCCGTCTACTATTTATCACGTGACGGCCGTCAACTACTTACCATGTGACAGCCGTCTACTATTTATCACGTGACGGCTGTCAAATATTTGTCACTTTACGACCGTCAACTACTTATCACGTGACAGCCGTCTACTATTTATCACGTGACGGCTGTCAACTACTTACCACGTGACAGCCGTCTACTATTTATCACGTGACGGCCGTCCACTACTTATCACGTGACGCCCGTCGACTATTTATCACGTGACGGCCGTCGACTACTTATCACGTGACGGCCGTCGACTATTTATCACGTGACGGCCGTCGACTACTTATCACGTGACGGCCGTCGACTACTTATCACGTGACAGCCGTCAAATATTTATCACGTGACGGCCGTCAACTACTTACCACGTGACAGCCGTCTACTATTTATCACGTGACGGCCGTCGACTACTTATCACGTGACGGCCGTCTACTATTTATCACGTGACGGCCGTCGACTACTTATCACGTGACGGCCGTCGACTACTTATCACGTGACAGCCGTCAAATATTTATCAGGTGACGGCCGTCAACTACTTACCACTTGACAGCCGTCTACTATTTATCACGTGACGCTGTCAAATATTTATCACGTGACGGCCGTCAACTACTTACCACGTGACAGCCGTCTACTATTTATCACGTGACGGCCGTCAACTACTTACCATGTGACAGCCGTCTACTATTTATCACGTGACGGCTGTCAAATATTTGTCACTTTACGACCGTCAACTACTTATCACGTGACAGCCGTCTACTATTTATCACGTGACGGCTGTCAACTACTTACCACGTGACAGCCGTCTACTATTTATCACGTGACGGCCGTCGACTACTTATCACGTGACGGCCGTCGACTACTTATCACGTGACGGCCGTCGACTACTTATCACGTGACAGCCGTCAAATATTTATCACGTGACGGCCGTCAACTACTTACCACTTGACAGCCGTCTACTATTTATCACGTGACGGCTGTCAAATATTTGTCACTTGACAGCCGTCTACTATTTATCACGTGACGGCCGTCGACTACTTATCACGTGACGGCCGTCGACTATTTATCACGTGACGGCCGTCGACTACTTATCACGTGACGGCCGTCGACTACTTATCACGTGACAGCCGTCTTCTATTTATCACGTGACGGCTGTCAAGTATTTGTCACTTGACGGCCGTCAACTACTTATCACGTGACGGTCATCAACTAGCTGTCAAATATTTATCACGTGACGGCCGTCAACTACTTACCACGTGACAGCCGTCTACTATTTATCACGTGACGGCTGTCAAGTATTTGTCACTTGACGGCCGTCAACTACTTATCACGTGACGGTCATCAACTATTTATCACGTGACGCTGTCAAATATTTCTCACGTGACGGCCGTCTACTATTTATCACGTGACGCTGTCAAATATTTATCAAGTGACGGCCGTCAACTACTTACCACGTGACAGCCGTCTACTATTTATCACGTGACGGCCGTCAACTACTTACCACGTGACAGCCGTCTACTATTTATCACGTGACGGCTGTCAAATATTTGCCAGTTGACGACCGTCAACTACTTTACACGTGACAGCCGTCTACTATTTATCACGTGACGGCTGTCAAATATTTGTCACTTGACGACCGTCAACTACTTATCACGTGACGGCCGTCTACTATTTATCACGTGACGCTGTCAAATATTTCTCACGTGACGGCCGTCTACTATTTATCACGTGACGCTGTCAAATATTTATCACGTGACGGCCGTCAACTACTTACCACGTGACAGCCGTCTACTATTTATCACGTGACGGCCGTCATATATTTATCAGGTGACGGCCATCAACTACTTACCACTTGACAGCCGTCTACTATTTATCAGGTGACGGCCGTCAACTACTTACCACTTGACAGCCGTCTACTATTTATCACGTGACGCTGTCAAATATTTATCACGTGACGGCCGTCAACTACTTACCACGTGACGGCTGTCAACTACTTACCACGTGACGGCCGTCTACTATTTATCACGTGACGCTGTCAAATATTTATCACGTGACGGCCGTCAACTACTTACCACGTGACAGCCGTCTACTCTTTCTCACGTGACGGCCGTCTACTATTTATCACGTGACGGCCGTCAACTACTTACCACGTGACAGCCGTCTACTCTTTATCACGTGACGGCCGTCTACTATTTATCACGTGACGGCTGTCAAAATTTTGTCACTTGACGACCGTCAACTACTTATCACGTGACGGTCGTCTACTATTTATCACGTGACGGCTGTCAAATATTTCTCCCTTGACGACCGTCAAATATTTCTCCCTTGTCGACGGTCAAATATTTCTTCCTTGACGACCGTCAAATATTTCTTCCTTGACGACCGTCGAATATTTCTCCCTTGACCGTCAAATATTTTTCAGGTACGGCCGTCAAATATTTCTCACTTGACGACTCTCAAATATTTCTCCCTTGACGACCGTCAAATATTTAGATAGGTTAGGTTAGGCTAGGTTAGGTTAGGTTAGGTTAGGTTAGGTTAGGTTAGGTTAGGTTAGGCTAGGCTAGGTTAGGTTAGGCTAGGTTAGGTTAGGCTAGGTTAGGTTAGGCTAGGCTAGATTAGGCTTAGTTAAGTTAAGTTAGGTTAGGTTAGGTTAGGTTAGGTTAGGCTAGGCTAGGTTAGGTTAGGTTAGGTTAGGTTAGGTTAGGCTTGACTAGGTTAGGCTAGGCTAGGCTAGGTTAGGCTAGGTTAGGTTAGGCTAGGTAAGGCTAGGTTAGGTTAGGCAAAGTTAGGTTGGGCTTGACAAGGTTAGTCTAGGCTAGGCTAGGTTAGGCTAGGTTAGGTTAGGATAGGATAGGTTAGGCTAGGTTAGGTTAGGGAAGGTTAGGCTAGGTTAGGTTAGGTAAGGCGGTTATCACGTGACGGCCGTCAAATATTTCTCACTTGACGACCGTCAACTACTTACCACGTGACAGCCGTCTACCATTTATCACGTGACGGCCGTCAACTACTTACCACGTGACAGCCGTCTACAATTTATCACGTGACGGTTGTCAACTACTTTCCACGTGACAGCCGTCTACTATTTATCACGTGACGGCCGTCAAATATTTGTCACTTGACGACCGTCAAATATTTATCACGTGACGGCTGTCAAATATTTATCACTTGACGACCGTCAAATATTTATCACGTGACGGCTGTCAAATATTTTTAACTTGACGACCGTCAACTACTTACCACGTGACAGCCGTCTACTATTTATCACGTGACGGCCGTCAACTACTTACCACGTGACAGCCGTCTACTATTTATCACGTGACGGCCGTCCACTACTTATCACGTGACGCCCGTCGACTATTTATCACGTGACGGCCGTCGACTACTTATCACGTGACGGCCGTCGACTATTTATCACGTGACGGCCGTCGACTACTTATCACGTGACGGCCGTCGACTACTTATCACGTGACAGCCGTCAAATATTTATCACGTGACGGCCGTCAACTACTTACCACGTGACAGCCGTCTACTATTTATCACGTGACGGCCGTCGACTACTTATCACGTGACGGCCGTCTACTATTTATCACGTGACGGCCGTCGACTACTTATCACGTGACGGCCGTCGACTACTTATCACGTGACAGCCGTCAAATATTTATCAGGTGACGGCCGTCAACTACTTACCACTTGACAGCCGTCTACTATTTATCACGTGACGCTGTCAAATATTTATCACGTGACGGCCGTCAACTACTTACCACGTGACAGCCGTCTACTATTTATCACGTGACGGCCGTCAACTACTTACCATGTGACAGCCGTCTACTATTTATCACGTGACGGCTGTCAAATATTTGTCACTTTACGACCGTCAACTACTTATCACGTGACAGCCGTCTACTATTTATCACGTGACGGCTGTCAACTACTTACCACGTGACAGCCGTCTACTATTTATCACGTGACGGCCGTCGACTACTTATCACGTGACGGCCGTCGACTACTTATCACGTGACAGCCGTCAAATATTTATCACGTGACGGCCGTCAACTACTTACCACTTGACAGCCGTCTACTATTTATCACGTGACGGCTGTCAAATATTTGTCACTTGACAGCCGTCTACTATTTATCACGTGACGGCCGTCGACTACTTATCACGTGACGGCCGTCGACTATTTATCACGTGACGGCCGTCGACTACTTATCACGTGACGGCCGTCGACTACTTATCACGTGACAGCCGTCTTCTATTTATCACGTGACGGCTGTCAAGTATTTGTCACTTGACGGCCGTCAACTACTTATCACGTGACGGTCATCAACTAGCTGTCAAATATTTATCACGTGACGGCCGTCAACTACTTACCACGTGACAGCCGTCTACTATTTATCACGTGACGGCTGTCAAGTATTTGTCACTTGACGGCCGTCAACTACTTATCACGTGACGGTCATCAACTATTTATCACGTGACGCTGTCAAATATTTCTCACGTGACGGCCGTCTACTATTTATCACGTGACGCTGTCAAATATTTATCAAGTGACGGCCGTCAACTACTTACCACGTGACAGCCGTCTACTATTTATCACGTGACGGCTGTCAAATATTTGCCACTTGACGACCGTCAACTACTTATCACGTGACAGCCGTCTACTATTTATCACGTGACGGCTGTCAAATATTTGTCACTTGACGACCGTCAACTACTTATCACGTGACGGCCGTCTACTATTTATCACGTGACGCTGTCAAATATTTCTCACGTGACGGCCGTCTACTATTTATCACGTGACGCTGTCAAATATTTATCACGTGACGGCCGTCAACTACTTACCACGTGACAGCCGTCTACTATTCATCACGTGACGGCCGTCATATATTTATCAGGTGACGGCCATCAACTACTTACCACTTGACAGCCGTCTACTATTTATCAGGTGACGGCCGTCAACTACTTACCACTTGACAGCCGTCTACTATTTATCACGTGACGCTGTCAAATATTTATCACGTGACGGCCGTCAACTACTTACCACGTGACAGCCGTCTACTATTTATCACGTGACGGCCGTCAACTACTTACCACGTGACAGCCGTCTACTATTTATCACGTGACGCTGTCAAATATTTCTCACGTGACGGCCGTCTACTATTTATCACGTGACGCTGTCAAATATTTATCACGTGACGGCCGTCAACTACTTACCACGTGACAGCCGTCTACTATTTATCACGTGACGGTTGTCAACTACTTTCCACGTGACAGCCGTCTACTATTTATCACGTGACGGCCGTCAAATATTTATCAGGTGACGGCCGTCAACTACTTACCACTTGACAGCCGTCTACTATTTATCAGGTGATGGCCGTCAACTACTTACCACTTGACAGCCGTCTACTATTTATCACGTGACGCTGTCAAATATTTATCACGTGACGGCCGTCAACTACTTACCACTTGACAGCCGTCTACTATTTATCACGTGACAGCCGTCTACTATTTATCCCGTGACGGCCGTCAACTACTTATCACGTGACAGCCGTCAAATATTTATCACGTGACGGCCGTCAACTACTTACCACTTGACAGCCGTCTACTATTTATCACGTGACGGCTGTCAAATATTTGTCACTTGATGACCGTCAACTATTTATCACGTGACAGCCGTCTACTATTTATCCCGTGACGGCCGTCAACTACTTATCACGTGACAGCCGTCAAATATTTATCACGTGACGGCCGTCAACTACTTACCACTTGACAGCCGTCTACTATTTATCACGTGACGGCTGTCAAATATTCGTCACTTGATGACCGTCAACTACTTATCACGTGACGGCCGTCTACTATTTATCACGTGACGGCTGTCAAGTATTTGTCACTTGACGGCCGTCAACTACTTATCACGTGACGGTCATCAACTATTTATCACGTGACGCTGTCAAATATTTCTCACGTGACGGCCGTCTACTATTTATCACGTGACGCTGTCAAATATTTATCACGTGACGGCCGTCAACTACTTACCACGTGACAGCCGTCTACTATTTATCACGTGACGGCCGTCAACTACTTACCACGTGACAGCCGTCTACTATTTATCACGTGACGGCTGTCAAATATTTGTCACTTGACGACCGTCAACTACTTATCACGTGACAGCCGTCTACTATTTATCACGTGACGGCTGTCAAATATTTGTCACTTGACGACCGTCAACTACTTATCACGTGACGGCCGTCTACTATTTATCACGTGACGCTGTCAAATATTTCTCACGTGACGGCCGTCTACTATTTATCACGTGACGCTGTCAAATATTTATCACGTGACGGCCGTCAACTACTTACCACGTGACAGCCGTCTACTATTTATCACGTGACGGTTGTCAACTACTTTCCACGTGACAGCCGTCTACTATTTATCACGTGACGGCCGTCAAATATTTATCAGTTGACGGCCGTCAACTACTTACCACTTGACAGCCGTCTACTATTTATCAGGTGACGGCCGTCAACTACTTACCACGTGACAGCCGTCTACTATTTATCACGTGACGGCCGTCAAATATTTATCAGGTGCCGGCCGTCAACTTCTTACCACGTGACAGCCGTCTACTATTTATCACGTGACGGCCGTCAACTACTTACCACGTGACAGCCGTCTACTATTTATCACGTGACGCTGTCAAATATTTCTCACGTGACGGCCGTCTACTATTTATCACGTGACGCTGTCAAATATTTATCACGTGACGACCGTCAACTACTTATCACGTGACAGCCGTCTACTATTTATCACGTGACGGCTGTCAACTACTTACCACGTGACAGCCGTCTACTATTTATCACGTGACGGCCGTCAACTACTTACCACGTGACAGCCGTCTACTATTTATCACGTGACGGTTGTCAACTACTTTCCACGTGACAGCCGTCTACTATTTATCACGTGACGGCCGTCAAATATTTATCAGGTGACGGCCGTCAACTACTTACCACTTGACAGCCGTCTACTATTTATCAGGTGACGGCCGTCAACTACTTACCACTTGACAGCCGTCTACTATTTATCACGTGACGGCTGTCAAATATTTCTCCCTTGACGACCGTCAAATATTTCTCCCTTGTCGACGGTCAAATATTTCTTCCTTGACGACCGTCAAATATTTCTTCCTTGACGACCGTCGAATATTTCTCCCTTGACCGTCAAATATTTTTCAGGTACGGCCGTCAAATATTTCTCACTTGACGACTCTCAAATATTTCTCCCTTGAAGACCGTCAAATATTTAGATAGGTTAGGTTAGGCTAGGTTAGGTTAGGTTAGGTTAGGTTAGGTTAGGTTAGGTTAGGTTAGGCTAGGCTAGGTTAGGTTAGGCTAGGTTAGGTTAGGCTAGGTTAGGTTAGGCTAGGCTAGATTAGGCTTAGTTAAGTTAGGTTAGGTTAGGTTAGGTTAGGTTAGGTTAGGTTAGGTTAGGCTAGGCTAGGTTAGGTTAGGTTAGGTTAGGTTAGGTTAGGCTTGACTAGGTTAGGCTAGGCTAGGCTACGTTAGGCTAGGTTAGGTTAGGCTAGGTAAGGCTAGGTTAGGTTAGGCAAAGTTAGGTTGGGCTTGACAAGGTTAGTCTAGGCTAGGCTAGGTTAGGCTAGGTTAGGTTAGGATAGGATAGGTTAGGCTAGGTTAGGTTAGGAAAGGTTAGGCTAGGTTAGGTTAGGTAAGGCGGTTATCACGTGACGGCCGTCAAATATTTCTCACTTGACGACCGTCAACTACTTACCACGTGACAGCCGTCTACTATTTATCACGTGACGGCCGTCAACTACTTACCACGTGACAGCCGTCTACTATTTATCACGTGACGGCTGTCAAATATTTGTCACTTGACGACCGTCAACTACTTATCACGTGACGGTCGTCTACTATTTATCACGTGACGGCTGTCAAATATTTCTCCCTTGACGACCGTCAAATATTTCTCCCTTGTCGACGGTCAAATGTTTCTTCCTTGACGACCGTCAAATATTTCTTCCTTGACGACCGTCGAATATTTCTTCCTTGACGACCGTCAAATATTTCTTCCTTGACGACCGTCGAATATTTCTCCCTTGACCGTCAAATATTTTTCAGGTACGGCCGTCAAATATTTCTCACTTGACGACTCTCAAATATTTCTCCCTTGACGACCGTCAAATATTTAGATAGGTTAGGTTAGGCTAGGTTAGGTTAGGTTAGGTTAGGTTAGGTTAGGTTAGGATAGGATAGGTTAGGCTAGGTTAGGTTAGGAAAGGTTAGGCTAGGTTAGGTTAGGTAAGGCGGTTATCACGTGACGGCCGTCAAATATTTCTCACTTGACGACCGTCAACTACTTACCACGTGACAGCCGTCTACTATTTATCACGTGACGGCCGTCAACTACTTACCACGTGACAGCCGTCTACTATTTATCACGTGACGGCTGTCAAATATTTGTCACTTGACGACCGTCAACTACTTATCACGTGACGGTCGTCTACTATTTATCACGTGACGGCTGTCAAATATTTCTCCCTTGACGACCGTCAAATATTTCTCCCTTGTCGACGGTCAAATGTTTCTTCCTTGACGACCGTCAAATATTTCTTCCTTGACGACCGTCGAATATTTCTTCCTTGACGACCGTCAAATATTTCTTCCTTGACGACCGTCGAATATTTCTCCCTTGACCGTCAAATATTTTTCAGGTACGGCCGTCAAATATTTCTCACTTGACGACTCTCAAATATTTCTCCCTTGACGACCGTCAAATATTTAGATAGGTTAGGTTAGGCTAGGTTAGGTTAGGTTAGGTTAGGTTAGGTTAGGTTAGGTTAGGTTAGGCTAGGCTAGGTTAGGTTAGGCTAGGTTAGGTTAGGCTAGGCTAGATTAGGCTTAGTTAAGTTAGGTTAGGTTAGGTTAGGTTAGGTTAGGTTGGTTAGGTTAGGTTAGGCTAGGCTAGGTTAGGTTAGGTTAGGTTAGGTTAGGCTTGACTAGGTTAGGCTAGGCTAGGCTAGGTTAGGCTAGGTTAGGTTAGGCTAGGTAAGGCTAGGTTAGGTTAGGCAAAGTTAGGTTGGGCTTGACAAGGTTAGTCTAGGCTAGGCTAGGTTAGGCTAGATTAGGTTAGGATAGGATAGGTTAGGCTAGATTAGGTTAGGAAAGGTTAGGCTAGGTTAGGTTAGGTAAGGCGGTTATCACGTGACGGCCGTCAAATATTTTTCACTTGACGACCGTCAACTACTTACCACGTGACAGCCGTCTACTATTTATCACGTGACGGCCGTCAACTACTTAAAACGTGACAGCCGTCTACTATTTATCACGTGACGGCTGTCAAATATTTGTCACTTGACGACCGTCAAATATTTATCACGTGACGGCTGTCAAATATTTTTAACTTGACGACCGTCAACTACTTACCACGTGACAGCTGTCTACTGTTTATCACGTGACGGCCGTCAACAACTTACCACGTGACAGCCGTCTACTACTTACCACGTGACAGCCGTCTACTATTTATCACGTGACGGCCGTCAACTACTTACCACGTGACAGCCGTCTACTATTTATCACGTGACGCTGTCAAATATTTCTCACGTGACGGCCGTCTACTATTTATCACGTGACGCTGTCAAATATTTATCACGTGACGACCGTCAACTACTTATCACGTGACAGCCGTCTACTATTTATCACGTGACGGCTGTCAACTACTTACCACGTGACAGCCGTCTACTATTTATCACGTGACGGCCGTCAACTACTTACCACGTGACAGCCGTCTACTATTTATCACGTGACGGTTGTCAACTACTTTCCACGTGACAGCCGTCTACTATTTATCACGTGACGGCCGTCAAATATTTATCAGGTGACGGCCGTCAACTACTTACCACTTGACAGCCGTCTACTATTTATCAGGTGACGGCCGTCAACTACTTACCACTTGACAGCCGTCTACTATTTATCACGTGACGGCTGTCAAATATTTCTCCCTTGACGACCGTCAAATATTTCTCCCTTGTCGACGGTCAAATATTTCTTCCTTGACGACCGTCAAATATTTCTTCCTTGACGACCGTCGAATATTTCTCCCTTGACCGTCAAATATTTTTCAGGTACGGCCGTCAAATATTTCTCACTTGACGACTCTCAAATATTTCTCCCTTGAAGACCGTCAAATATTTAGATAGGTTAGGTTAGGCTAGGTTAGGTTAGGTTAGGTTAGGTTAGGTTAGGTTAGGTTAGGTTAGGCTAGGCTAGGTTAGGTTAGGCTAGGTTAGGTAAGGCTAGGTTAGGTTAGGCTAGGCTAGATTAGGCTTAGTTAAGTTAGGTTAGGTTAGGTTAGGTTAGGTTAGGTTAGGTTAGGCTAGGCTAGGTTAGGTTAGGTTAGGTTAGGTTAGGTTAGGCTTGACTAGGTTAGGCTAGGCTAGGCTACGTTAGGCTAGGTTAGGTTAGGCTAGGTAAGGCTAGGTTAGGTTAGGCAAAGTTAGGTTGGGCTTGACAAGGTTAGTCTAGGCTAGGCTAGGTTAGGCTAGGTTAGGTTAGGATAGGATAGGTTAGGCTAGGTTAGGTTAGGAAAGGTTAGGCTAGGTTAGGTTAGGTAAGGCGGTTATCACGTGACGGCCGTCAAATATTTCTCACTTGACGACCGTCAACTACTTACCACGTGACAGCCGTCTACTATTTATCACGTGACGGCCGTCAACTACTTACCACGTGACAGCCGTCTACTATTTATCACGTGACGGCTGTCAAATATTTGTCACTTGACGACCGTCAACTACTTATCACGTGACGGTCGTCTACTATTTATCACGTGACGGCTGTCAAATATTTCTCCCTTGACGACCGTCAAATATTTCTCCCTTGTCGACGGTCAAATGTTTCTTCCTTGACGACCGTCAAATATTTCTTCCTTGACGACCGTCGAATATTTCTTCCTTGACGACCGTCAAATATTTCTTCCTTGACGACCGTCGAATATTTCTCCCTTGACCGTCAAATATTTTTCAGGTACGGCCGTCAAATATTTCTCACTTGACGACTCTCAAATATTTCTCCCTTGACGACCGTCAAATATTTAGATAGGTTAGGTTAGGCTAGGTTAGGTTAGGTTAGGTTAGGTTAGGTTAGGTTAGGTTAGGTTAGGCTAGGCTAGGTTAGGTTAGGCTAGGTTAGGTTAGGCTAGGCTAGATTAGGCTTAGTTAAGTTAGGTTAGGTTAGGTTAGGTTAGGTTAGGTTGGTTAGGTTAGGTTAGGCTAGGCTAGGTTAGGTTAGGTTAGGTTAGGTTAGGCTTGACTAGGTTAGGCTAGGCTAGGCTAGGTTAGGCTAGGTTAGGTTAGGCTAGGTAAGGCTAGGTTAGGTTAGGCAAAGTTAGGTTGGGCTTGACAAGGTTAGTCTAGGCTAGGCTAGGTTAGGCTAGATTAGGTTAGGATAGGATAGGTTAGGCTAGATTAGGTTAGGAAAGGTTAGGCTAGGTTAGGTAAGGCGGTTATCACGTGACGGCCGTCAAATATTTTTCACTTGACGACCGTCAACTACTTACCACGTGACAGCCGTCTACTATTTATCACGTGACGGCCGTCAACTACTTAAAACGTGACAGCCGTCTACTATTTATCACGTGACGGCTGTCAAATATTTGTCACTTGACGACCGTCAAATATTTATCACGTGACGGCTGTCAAATATTTTTCACGTGACGGCCGTCAACAACTTACCACGTGACAGCCGTCTACTACTTATCACGTGACGGCCGTCCACTACTTATCACGTGACGGCCGTCGACTATTTATCACGTGACGGCCGTCGACTACTTATCACGTGACGGCAGTCGACTACTTATCACGTGACAGCCGTCTACTATTTATCACGTGACGCTGTCAAATATTTCTCACGTGACGGCCGTCTACTATTTATCACGTGACGCTGTCAAATATTTATCACGTGACGGCCGTCAACTACTTACCACGTGACAGCCGTCTACTATTTATCACGTGACGGCCGTCATATATTTATCAGGTGACGGCCGTCAACTACTTACCACGTGACAGCCGTCTACTATTTATCAGGTGACGGCCGTCAACTACTTACCACTTGACAGCCGTCTACTATTTATCACGTGACGCTGTCAAATATTTATCACGTGACGGCTGTCAACTACTTACCACGTGACAGCCGTCTACTATTTATCACGTGACGGCCGTCAACTACTTACCACGTGACAGCCGTCTACTATTTATCACGTGACGCTGTCAAATATTTCTCACGTGACGGCCGTCTACTATTTATCACGTGACGCTGTCAAATATTTATCACGTGACGGCCGTCAACTATTTACCACGTGACAGCCGTCTACTATTTATCACGTGACGGTTGTCAACTACTTTCCACGTGACAGCCGTCTACTATTTATCACGTGACGGCCGTCAAATATTTATCAGGTGACGGCCGTCAACTACTTACCACTTGACAGCCGTCTACTATTTATCAGGTGACGGCCGTCAACTACTTACCACTTGACAGCCGTCTACTATTTATCACGTGACGCTGTCAAATATTTATCACGTGACGGCCGTCAACTACTTACCACGTGACAGCCGTCTACTATTTATCCCGTGACGGCCGTCAACTACTTATCACGTGACAGCCGTCAAATATTTATCACGTGACGGCCGTCAACTACTTACCACTTGACAGCCGTCTACTATTTATCACGTGACGGCTGTCAAATATTTGTCACTTGATGACCGTCAACTACTTATCACATGACGGCCGTCTACTATTTATCACGTGACGGCTGTCAAGTATTTGTCACTTGACGACCGTCAACTACTTACCACGTGACAGCCGTCTACTGTTTATCACGTGACGGCCGTCAACAACTTACCACGTGACAGCCGTCTACTATTTATCACGTGACGGCTGTCAACTACTTACCACGTGACAGCCGTCTACTATTTATCACGTGACGGCCGTCAACTACTTACCACGTGACAGCCGTCTACTATTTATCACGTGACGGCTGTCAACTACTTACCACGTGACAGCCGTCTACTATTTATCACGTGACGGCCGTCAACTACTTACCACGTGACAGCCGTCTACTATTTATCACGTGACGGTTGTCAACTACTTTCCACGTGACAGCCGTCTACTATTTATCACGTGACGGCCGTCAAATATTTATCAGGTGACGGCCGTCAACTACTTACCACTTGACAGCCGTCTACTATTTATCAGGTGACGGCCGTCAACTACTTACCACTTGACAGCCGTCTACTATTTATCACGTGACGGTTGTCAACTACTTTCCACGTGACAGCCGTCTACTATTTATCACGTGACGGCCGTCAAATATTTATCAGTTGACGGCCGTCAACTACTTACCACTTGACAGCCGTCTACTATTTATCAGGTGACGGCCGTCAACTACTTACCACGTGACAGCCGTCTACTATTTATCACGTGACGGCCGTCAAATATTTCTCACGTGACGGCCGTCTACTATTTATCACGTGACGCTGTCAAATATTTATCACGTGACGACCGTCAACTACTTACCACGTGACAGCCGTCTACTATTTATCACGTGACGCTGTCAAATATTTCTCACGTGACGGCCGTCTACTATTTATCACGTGACGCTGTCAAATATTTATCACGTGACGACCGTCAACTACTTATCACGTGACAGCCGTCTACTATTTATCACGTGGCGGCTGTCAACTACTTACCACGTGACAGCCGTCTACTATTTATCACGTGACGGCCGTCAACTACTTACCACGTGACAGCCGTCTACTATTTATCACGTGACGGTTGTCAACTACTTTCCACGTGACAGCCGTCTACTATTTATCACGTGACGGCCGTCAAATATTTATCAGGTGACGGCCGTCAACTACTTACCACTTGACAGCCGTCTACTATTTATCAGGTGACGGCCGTCAACTACTTACCACTTGACAGCCGTCTACTATTTATCACGTGACGGCTGTCAAATATTTCTCCCTTGACGACCGTCAAATATTTCTCCCTTGTCGACGGTCAAATATTTCTTCCTTGACGACCGTCAAATATTTCTTCCTTGACGACCGTCGAATATTTCTCCCTTGACCGTCAAATATTTTTCAGGTACGGCCGTCAAATATTTCTCACTTGACGACTCTCAAATATTTCTCCCTTGAAGACCGTCAAATATTTAGATAGGTTAGGTTAGGCTAGGTTAGGTTAGGTTAGGTTAGGTTAGGTTAGGTTAGGTTAGGTTAGGTTAGGCTAGGCTAGGTTAGGTTAGGCTAGCTTAGGTTAGGCTAGGTTAGGTTAGGTTAGGCTAGATTAGGCTTAGTTAAGTTAGGTTAGGTTAGGTTAGGTTAGGTTAGGTTAGGTTAGGTTAGGCTAGGCTAGGTTAGGTTAGGTTAGGTTAGGCTAGGTTAGGCTTGACTAGGTTAGGCTAGGCTAGGCTACGTTAGGCTAGGTTAGGTTAGGCTAGGTAAGGCTAGGTTAGGTTAGGCAAAGTTAGGTTGGGCTTGACAAGGTTAGTCTAGGCTAGGCTAGGTTAGGCTAGGTTAGGTTAGGATAGGATAGGTTAGGCTAGGTTAGGTTAGGAAAGGTTAGGCTAGGTTAGGTTAGGTAAGGCGGTTATCACGTGACGGCCGTCAAATATTTCTCACTTGACGACCGTCAACTACTTACCACGTGACAGCCGTCTACTATTTATCACGTGACGGCCGTCAACTACTTACCACGTGACAGCCGTCTACTATTTATCACGTGACGGCTGTCAAATATTTGTCACTTGACGGCCGTCTACTATTTATCACGTGACGCTGTCAAATATTTATCACGTGACGGCCGTCTACTATTTATCACGTGACGCTGTCAAATATTTATCACGTGACGACCGTCAACTACTTATCACGTGACAGCCGTCTAGTATTTATCACGTGGCGGCTGTCAACTACTTACCACGTGACAGCCGTCTACTATTTATCACGTGACGGCCGTCAACTACTTACCACGTGACAGCCGTCTACTATTTATCACGTGACGGTTGTCAACTACTTTCCACGTGACAGCCGTCTACTATTTATCACGTGACGGCCGTCAAATATTTATCAGGTGACGGCCGTCAACTACTTACCACTTGACAGCCGTCTACTATTTATCAGGTGACGGCCGTCAACTACTTACCACTTGACAGCCGTCTACTATTTATCACGTGACGGCTGTCAAATATTTCTCCCTTGACGACCGTCAAATATTTCTCCCTTGTCGACGGTCAAATATTTCTTCCTTGACGACCGTCAAATATTTCTTCCTTGACGACCGTCGAATATTTCTCCCTTGACCGTCAAATATTTTTCAGGTACGGCCGTCAAATATTTCTCACTTGACGACTCTCAAATATTTCTCCCTTGAAGACCGTCAAATATTTAGATAGGTTAGGTTAGGCTAGGTTAGGTTAGGTTAGGTTAGGTTAGGTTAGGTTAGGTTAGGTTAGGTTAGGCTAGGCTAGGTTAGGTTAGGCTAGCTTAGGTTAGGCTAGGTTAGGTTAGGTTAGGCTAGATTAGGCTTAGTTAAGTTAGGTTAGGTTAGGTTAGGTTAGGTTAGGTTAGGTTAGGTTAGGCTAGGCTAGGTTAGGTTAGGTTAGGTTAGGTTAGGTTAGGCTTGACTAGGTTAGGCTAGGCTAGGCTACGTTAGGCTAGGTTAGGTTAGGCTAGGTAAGGCTAGGTTAGGTTAGGCAAAGTTAGGTTGGGCTTGACAAGGTTAGTCTAGGCTAGGCTAGGTTAGGCTAGGTTAGGTTAGGATAGGATAGGTTAGGCTAGGTTAGGTTAGGAAAGGTTAGGCTAGGTTAGGTTAGGTAAGGCGGTTATCACGTGACGGCCGTCAAATATTTCTCACTTGACGACCGTCAACTACTTACCACGTGACAGCCGTCTACTATTTATCACGTGACGGCCGTCAACTACTTACCACGTGACAGCCGTCTACTATTTATCACGTGACGGCTGTCAAATATTTGTCACTTGACGACCGTCAACTACTTATCACGTGACGGTCGTCTACTATTTATCACGTGACGGCTGTCAAATATTTCTCCCTTGACGACCGTCAAATATTTCTCCCTTGTCGACGGTCAAATGTTTCTTCCTTGACGACCGTCAAATATTTCTTCCTTGACGACCGTCGAATATTTCTTCCTTGACGACCGTCAAATATTTCTTCCTTGACGACCGTCGAATATTTCTCCCTTGACCGTCAAATATTTTTCAGGTACGGCCGTCAAATATTTCTCACTTGACGACTCTCAAATATTTCTCCCTTGACGACCGTCAAATATTTAGATAGGTTAGGTTAGGCTAGGTTAGGTTAGGTTAGGTTAGGTTAGGTTAGGTTAGGTTAGGTTAGGCTAGGCTAGGTTAGGTTAGGCTAGGTTAGGTTAGGCTAGGCTAGATTAGGCTTAGTTAAGTTAGGTTAGGTTAGGTTAGGTTAGGTTAGGTTGGTTAGGTTAGGTTAGGCTAGGCTAGGCTAGGTTAGGTTAGGTTAGGTTAGGTTAGGCTTGACTAGGTTATGCTAGGCTAGGCTAGGTTAGGCTAGGTTAGGTTAGGCTAGGTAAGGCTAGGTTAGGTTAGGCAAAGTTAGGTTGGGCTTGACAAGGTTAGTCTAGGCTAGGCTAGGTTAGGCTAGATTAGGTTAGGATAGGATAGGTTAGGCTAGATTAGGTTAGGAAAGGTTAGGCTAGGTTAGGTTAGGTAAGGCGGTTATCACGTGACGGCCGTCAAATATTTTTCACTTGACGACCGTCAACTACTTACCACGTGACAGCCGTCTACTATTTATCACGTGACGGCCGTCAACTACTTAAAACGTGACAGCCGTCTACTATTTATCACGTGACGGCTGTCAAATATTTGTCACTTGACGACCGTCAAATATTTATCACGTGACGGCTGTCAAATATTTTTAACTTGACGACCGTCAACTACTTACCACGTGACAGCCGTCTACTGTTTATCACGTGACGGCCGTCAACAACTTACCACGTGACAGCCGTCTACTATTTATCACGTGACGGCCGTCCACTACTTATCACGTGACGGCCGTCGACTACTTATCACGTGACGGCCGTCGACTACTTATCACGTGACAGCCGTCTACTATTTATCACGTGACGCTGTCAAATATTTCTCACGTGACGGCCGTCTACTATTTATCACGTGACGCTGTCAAATATTTATCACGTGACGGCCGTCAACTACTTACCACGTGACAGCCGTCTACTATTTATCACGTGACGGCCGTCATATATTTATCAGGTGACGGCCGTCAACTACTTACCACGTGACAGCCGTCTACTATTTATCAGGTGACGGCCGTCAACTACTTACCACTTGACAGCCGTCTACTATTTATCACGTGACGCTGTCAAATATTTATCACGTGACGGCCGTCAACTACTTACCACGTGACAGCCGTCTACTATTTATCACGTGACGGCCGTCAACTACTTACCACGTGACAGCCGTCTACTATTTATCACGTGACGCTGTCAAATATTTCTCACGTGACGGCCGTCTACTATTTATCACGTGACGCTGTCAAATATTTATCACGTGACGGCCGTCAACTACTTACCACGTGACAGCCGTCTACTATTTATCACGTGACGGTTGTCAACTACTTTCCACGTGACAGCCGTCTACTATTTATCACGTGACGGCCGTCCACTACTTATCACGTGACGGCCGTCGACTACTTATCACGTGACGGCCGTCGACTACTTATCACGTGACAGCCGTCTACTATTTATCACGTGACGCTGTCAAATATTTCTCACGTGACGGCCGTCTACTATTTATCACGTGACGCTGTCAAATATTTATCACGTGACGGCCGTCAACTACTTACCACGTGACAGCCGTCTACTATTTATCACGTGACGGCCGTCATATATTTATCAGGTGACGGCCGTCAACTACTTACCACTTGACAGCCGTCTACTATTTATCAGGTGACGGCCGTCAACTACTTACCACTTGACAGCCGTCTACTATTTATCACGTGACGCTGTCAAATATTTATCACGTGACGGCCGTCAACTACTTACCACGTGACAGCCGTCTACTATTTATCCCGTGACGGCCGTCAACTACTTATCACGTGACAGCCGTCAAATATTTATCACGTGACGGCCGTCAACTACTTACCACTTGACAGCCGTCTACTATTTATCACGTGACGGCTGTCAAATATTTGTCACTTGATGACCGTCAACTACTTATCACGTGACGGCCGTCTACTATTTATCACGTGACGGCTGTCAAGTATTTGTCACTTGACGACCGTCAACTACTTACCACGTGACAGCCGTCTACTGTTTATCACGTGACGGCCGTCAACAACTTACCACGTGACAGCCGTCTACTATTTATCACGTGACGGCCGTCCACTACTTATCACGTGACGGCCGTCGACTATTTATCACGTGACGGCCGTCGCCTACTTATCACGTGACGGCCGTCGACTACTTATCACGTGACAGCCGTCTACTATTTATCACGTGACGCTGTCAAATATTTCTCACGTGACGGCCGTCTACTATTTATCACGTGACGCTGTCAAATATTTATCACGTGACGGCCGTCAACTACTTACCACGTGACAGCCGTCTACTATTTATCACGTGACGGCCGTCATATATTTATCAGGTGACGGCCGTCAACTACTTACCACGTGACAGCTGTCTACTATTTATCAGGTGACGGCCGTCAACTACTTACCACTTGACAGCCGTCTACTATTTATCACGTGACGCTGTCAAATATTTATCACGTGACGGCCGTCAACTACTTACCACGTGACAGCCGTCTACTATTTATCACGTGACGGCCGTCAACTACTTACCACGTGACAGCCGTCTACTATTTATCACGTGACGCTGTCAAATATTTCTCACGTGACGGCCGTCTACTATTTATCACGTGACGCTGTCAAATATTTATCACGTGACGGCCGTCAACTACTTACCACGTGACAGCCGTCTACTATTTATCACGTGACGGCCGTCAAATATTTATCAGGTGACGGCCGTCAACTACTTACCACTTGACAGCCGTCTACTATTTATCAGGTGACGGCCGTCAACTACTTACCACTTGACAGCCGTCTACTACTTATCACGTGACGGTCGTCTACTATTTATCACGTGACGGCTGTCAAATATTTCTCCCTTGACGACCGTCAAATATTTCTCCCTTGTCGACGGTCAAATGTTTCTTCCTTGACGACCGTCAAATATTTCTTCCTTGACGACCGTCGAATATTTCTTCCTTGACGACCGTCAAATATTTCTTCCTTGACGACCGTCGAATATTTCTCCCTTGACCGTCAAATATTTTTCAGGTACGGCCGTCAAATATTTCTCACTTGACGACTCTCAAATATTTCTCCCTTGACGACCGTCAAATATTTAGATAGGTTAGGTTAGGCTAGGTTAGGTTAGGTTAGGTTAGGTTAGGTTAGGTTAGGTTAGGTTAGGTTAGGTTAGGCTAGGCTAGGTTAGGTTAGGCTAGGTTAGGTTAGGCTAGGCTAGATTAGGCTTAGTTAAGTTAGGTTAGGTTAGGTTAGGTTAGGTTAGGTTGGTTAGGTTAGGTTAGGTTAGGCTAGGCTAGGTTAGGTTAGGTTAGGTTAGGTTAGGCTTGACTAGGTTAGGCTAGGCTAGGCTAGGTTAGGCTAGGTTAGGTTAGGCTAGGTAAGGCTAGGTTAGGTTAGGCAAAGTTAGGTTGGGCTTGACAAGGTTAGTCTAGGCTAGGCTAGGTTAGGCTAGATTAGGTTAGGATAGGATAGGTTAGGCTAGGTTAGGTTAGGTAAGGCGGTTATCACGTGACGGCCGTCAAATATTTTTCACTTGACGACCGTCAACTACTTACCACGTGACAGCCGTCTACTATTTATCACGTGACGGCCGTCAACTACTTAAAACGTGACAGCCGTCTACTATTTATCACGTGACGGCTGTCAAATATTTGTCACTTGACGACCGTCAAATATTTATCACGTGACGGCTGTCAAATATTTTTAACTTGACGACCGTCAACTACTTACCACGTGACAGCCGTCTACTGTTTATCACGTGACGGCCGTCAACAACTTACCACGTGACAGCCGTCTACTATTTATCACGTGACGGCCGTCCACTACTTATCACGTGACGGCCGTCGACTATTTATCACGTGACGGCCGTCGACTACTTATCACGTGACGGCCGTCGACTACTTATCACGTGACAGCCGTCTACTATTTATCACGTGACGCTGTCAAATATTTCTCACGTGACGGCCGTCTACTATTTATCACGTGACGCTGTCAAATATTTATCACGTGACGGCCGTCAACTACTTACCACGTGACAGCCGTCTACTATTTATCACGTGACGGCCGTCATATATTTATCAGGTGACGGCCGTCAACTACTTACCACGTGACAGCCGTCTACTATTTATCAGGTGACGGCCGTCAACTACTTACCACTTGACAGCCGTCTACTATTTATCACGTGACGCTGTCAAATATTTATCACGTGACGGCCGTCAACTACTTACCACGTGACAGCCGTCTACTATTTATCACGTGACGGCCGTCAACTACTTACCACGTGACAGCCGTCTACTATTTATCACGTGACGCTGTCAAATATTTCTCACGTGACGGCCGTCTACTATTTATCACGTGACGCTGTCAAATATTTATCACGTGACGGCCGTCAACTACTTACCACGTGACAGCCGTCTACTATTTATCACGTGACGGTTGTCAACTACTTTCCACGTGACAGCCGTCTACTATTTATCACGTGACGGCCGTCAAATATTTATCAGGTGACGGCCGTCAACTACTTACCACTTGACAGCCGTCTACTATTTATCAGGTGACGGCCGTCAACTACTTACCACTTGACAGCCGTCTACTATTTATCACGTGACGCTGTCAAATATTTATCACGTGACGGCCGTCAACTACTTACCACGTGACAGCCGTCTACTATTTATCCCGTGACGGCCGTCAACTACTTATCACGTGACAGCCGTCAAATATTTATCACGTGACGGCCGTCAACTACTTACCACTTGACAGCCGTCTACTATTTATCACGTGACGGCTGTCAAATATTTGTCACTTGATGACCGTCAACTACTTATCACGTGACGGCCGTCTACTATTTATCACGTGACGGCTGTCAAGTATTTGTCACTTGACGACCGTCAACTACTTACCACGTGACAGCCGTCTACTGTTTATCACGTGACGGCCGTCAACAACTTACCACGTGACAGCCGTCTACTATTTATCACGTGACGGCCGTCCACTACTTATCACGTGACGGCCGTCGACTATTTATCACGTGACGGCCGTCGACTACTTATCACGTGACGGCCGTCGACTACTTATCACGTGACAGCCGTCTACTATTTATCACGTGACGCTGTCAAATATTTCTCACGTGACGGCCGTCTACTATTTATCACGTGACGCTGTCAAATATTTATCACGTGACGGCCGTCAACTACTTACCACGTGACAGCCGTCTACTATTTATCACGTGACGGCCGTCATATATTTATCAGGTGACGGCCGTCAACTACTTACCACGTGACAGCTGTCTACTATTTATCAGGTGACGGCCGTCAACTACTTACCACTTGACAGCCGTCTACTATTTATCACGTGACGCTGTCAAATATTTATCACGTGACGGCCGTCAACTACTTACCACGTGACAGCCGTCTACTATTTATCACGTGACGGCCGTCAACTACTTACCACGTGACAGCTGTCTACTATTTATCACGTGACGCTGTCAAATATTTCTCACGTGACGGCCGTCTACTATTTATCACGTGACGCTGTCAAATATTTATCACGTGACGGCCGTCAACTACTTACCACGAGACAGCCGTCTACTATTTATCACGTGACGGTTGTCAACTACTTTCCACGTGACAGCCGTCTACTATTTATCACGTGACGGCCGTCAAATATTTATCAGGTGACGGCCGTCAACTACTTACCACTTGACAGCCGTCTACTATTTATCAGGTGACGGCCGTCAACTACTTACCACTTGACAGCCGTCTACTATTTATCAGGTGACGGCCGTCAACTACTTATCACGTGACAGCCGTCAAATATTTATCACGTGACGGCCGTCAACTACTTACCACTTGACAGCCGTCTACTATTTATCACGTGACGGCTGTCAAATATTTGTCACTTGATGACCGTCAACTACTTATCACGTGACGGCCGTCTACTATTTATCACGTGACGGCTGTCAAGTATTTGTCACTTGACGACCGTCAACTACTTACCACGTGACAGCCGTCTACTGTTTATCACGTGACGGCCGTCAACAACTTACCACGTGACAGCCGTCTACTATTTATCACGTGACGGCCGTCCACTACTTATCACGTGACGGCCGTCGACTACTTATCACGTGACGGCCGTCGACTACTTATCACGTGACAGCCGTCTACTATTTATCACGTGACGCTGTCAAATATTTCTCACGTGACGGCCGTCTACTATTTATCACGTGACGCTGTCAAATATTTATCACGTGACGGCCGTCAACTACTTACCACGTGACAGCCGTCTACTATTTATCACGTGACGGCCGTCTACTATTTATCACGTGACGCTGTCAAATATTTCTCACGTGACGGCCGTCTACTATTTATCACGTGACGCTGTCAAATATTTATCACGTGACGGCCGTCAACTACTTACCACGTGACAGCCGTCTACTATTTATCACGTGACGGCCGTCAACTACTTACCACGTGACAGCCGTCTACTATTTATCACGTGACGGCTGTCAAATATTTGTCACTTGACGACCGTCAACTACTTACCACTTGACAGCCGTCTACTATTTATCAGGTGACGGCCGTCAACTACTTACCACGTGACAGCCGTCTACTATTTATCACGTGACGGCCGTCAAATATTTATCAGGTGACGGCCGTCAACTACTTACCACGTGACAGCCGTCTACTATTTATCACGTGACGGCCGTCAACTACTTACCACGTGACAGCCGTCTACTATTTATCACGTGACGCTGTCAAATATTTCTCACGTGACGGCCGTCTACTATTTATCACGTGACGCTGTCAAATATTTATCACGTGACGGCCGTCTACTATTTATCACGTGACGCTGTCAAATATTTCTCACGTGACGGCCGTCTACTATTTATCACGTGACGCTGTCAAATATTTATCACGTGACGGCCGTCAACTACTTACCACGTGACAGCCGTCTACTATTTATCACGTGACGGTTGTCAACTACTTTCCACGTGACAGCCGTCTACTATTTATCACGTGACGGCCGTCAAATATTTATCAGGTGACGGCCGTCAACTACTTACCACTTGCCAGCCGTCTACTATTTATCAGGTGACGGCCGTCAACTACTTACCACTTGACAGCCGTCTACTATTTATCACGTGACGGCTGTCAAATATTTCTCCCTTGACGACCGTCAAATATTTCTCCCTTGTCGACGGTCAAATATTTCTTCCTTGACGACCGTCAAATATTTCTTCCTTGACGACCGTCGAATATTTCTCCCTTGACCGTCAAATATTTTTCAGGTACGGCCGTCAAATATTTCTCACTTGACGACTCTCAAATATTTCTCCCTTGACGACCGTCAAATATTTAGATAGGTTAGGTTAGGCTAGGTTAGGTTAGGTTAGGTTAGGTTAGGTTAGGTTAGGTTAGGTTAGGCTAGGCTAGGTTAGGTTAGGCTAGGTTAGGTTAGGCTAGGTTAGGTTAGGCTAGGCTAGATTAGGCTTAGTTAAGTTAGGTTAGGTTAGGTTAGGTTAGGTTAGGTTAGGCTAGGCTAGGTTAGGTTAGGTTAGGTTAGGTTAGGTTAGGCTTGACTTGGTTAGGCTAGGCTAGGCTACGTTAGGCTAGGTTAGGTTAGGCTAGGTAAGGCTAGGTTAGGTTAGGCAAAGTTAGGTTGGGCTTGACAAGGTTAGTCTAGGCTAGGCTAGGTTAGGCTAGGTTAGGTTAGGATAGGATATGTTAGGCTAGGTTAGGTTAGGAAAGGTTAGGCTAGGTTAGGTTAGGTAAGGCGGTTATCACGTGACGGCCGTCCAATATTTCTCACTTGACGACCGTCAACTACTTACCACGTGACAGCCGTCTACTATTTATCACGTGACGGCCGTCAACTACTTACCACGTGACAGCCGTCTACTATTTATCACGTGACGGCTGTCAAATATTTGTCACCTGACGACCGTCAACTACTTATCACGTGACGGTCGTCTACTATTTATCACGTGACGGCTGTCAAATATTTCTCCCTTGACGACCGTCAAATATTTCTCCCTTGTCGACGGTCAAATGTTTCTTCCTTGACGACCGTCAAATATTTCTTCCTTGACGACCGTCGAATATTTCTTCCTTGACGACCGTCAAATATTTCTTCCTTGACGACCGTCGAATATTTCTCCCTTGACCGTCAAATATTTTTCAGGTACGGCCGTCAAATATTTCTCACTTGACGACTATCAAATATTTCTC